>JACGAQ010001492.1:0-58656 GCA_014119065.1 Orius insidiosus | reverse complement strand
GGTGCCTATGTTTCGTTTCCGAGAAAATCTCCGGCTGTAATCAATATTTTTTCGTGAAATTTTTTTTAAAATTCCTTATTTTAATAATTGTATATCCTAACAAAGAGATAATGAAATTAAGTTAATTATTTATAAAGATAGATTTTCTATTTTCTAAGGAAAATAAAAATTTTGATTTTTTTGGAGCCCGGCATATTCCTTATAATTAAAAAACAAAATAGATTTAAAAAAATCCAAAATCGGTTCAGTACTCCCGGAGATATTTGTAGAATACGAGAGAAGAAAAAAGATCCGCGCGGGTGGCGTTCCAGGTGTTGTTATTTGGAACCAGTCCTCCAGAATATTTTTTACGGACCCTCTCTAGTTTTACTACATTTCAGCTGTTTGACCTTGGACCTTGGACCTTCCTCCCCCTCGCCGCCGCCACGCCCAGGGATTTGTTTACTTTTTGAAAACATACAAGACTTTGTAAAAACTAAAAACCCTTTTCTCGAATCTTGAGATATCCGAACGGATTAAAAAATTCGCTGCGGCCGAACCGTTAATACGATTTTCACCAAATTTTCACCAATTACTCCTTATATTTTTTAAGAATTTTTGTGTAAAAAAATTGCTACTTTTTATTTATTAATTTTTTTTAGTAGGGAGAAATTTCGTACTTCTACCCTTACGAGAGGCACATCCCTAGGCCAAAGAGCCCATTATTTCTACCTTGACACTTAAAAAATTTTTCGAAAAAAAGAACATAAAAATTTTTCAAAAAAAAGAAAGAAAAACCCGGAAAATTTTTCGAAAAAAATGAAAATTTAAAAAAAATTTTTTTTCGAAAAAAAAAAATTTACGAAAAAACAAACTTGGAAAAATTCTCCTTTATACTTTTTTTTTGGACAATTTTGCCTTTTTTTAGATTTTCAAAATTGGCGGAGATATGTCTGTCTGTAGATCAAATTTTTTTCGCCTGTCCGATTTTTACCAAAACTTCCACCCAGTACTCCTTATATTTTTAAGAATTTTTAAGAAAGAAAAACCTTAAAATCTTGTAAGGCCCATCCACACCGGAACGAACACGGCGAACGCGAACATTCGGGGTGTTCAGGGTGTTTGCGAGCACCTATCCACATCAACAAACGAACAATGAAAAAATAAATATGTGCTGCGGCCGACATTGGTCTGGTTTTCACCAAATACACTCCTTTTTTTTTTTTATTTATTCCTAACTCCGTCTGTGGCATTATCTGTGAAGAAAAATATTGCAAAGTGCTGAGGTGTGTGATTTTCTTCAACAAATTTCAAGGCAAAAAAAAAAACACCGATTTTCAATCAGTAAGTACATTTTTTTATCTTCTATTTTATTAGTTATGGAGGAGCGAGAAAAGGGAGGGAAAAAATTAATAACGTAACTACTCAAGGAAAAAACATAATCCTAAATTTTCTTTGCAAATATTACACCTATGTATTTATAGAAACAATAAAATGAAGACAATGTCAACATAGTTTTTTATAACTTTATAAGTATTATTTTATAATGTTCGAGGGAGGGGAATTAATCGTCTCGGCTCCTAGCGGTTGGCAGCTCCTAAAATCGTTACGTCAATCTATGGTGGGGTGTGTGTTTATGTTACCGTATTGTTTTTTTTTACGCGTGTTAATAAAGATGCCTCAAAGAGACAAAAACGGGAGACTCTATCCTTCAGCCAGAAGGAAGAAACCGAGTTACCACAGAAAACGGCAGGAAAAAGGTTTGTAACGGGGTAAAGCTCAAAATACGTTGCTAGGGAGAACTCAAGGTCAGAATCCTTGGAATTTTTGATTTTTCTTCATCATTTCCTTCATCCTATCCTTCATCAAGAAGGAATAAACCGTTTTTCCAGAGAAAACGGCAGAAAAAAGGTGTTTCTCTGGAAAAACGGTTTGTAACGGGTATAGCTCAAAATACGTTGCTAGGGAGAACTCAAGGCCAGAATCCTTGGAAATAATTTTTGATTTTCTTCATCATTTCCTTCATCCTATCCTTCATCAAGAAGGAATAAACCGTTTTTCCAGAGAAAACGGCAGAAAAAAGGTTTGTTTCTCTGGAAAAACGGTTTGTAACGGGGTAAAGCTCAAAATACGTTGCTAGGGAGAACTCAAGGCCAGAATCCTTGGAAATAATTTTTGATTTTTCTTCATTTCCTTCATTTCCTTTTTTTTGTAACAACTCTTTTCTTTAGAATCCACTATTCCTTCAACCTCAGAGGTTACAGACCTTCCTGAGCTCTGCACTGAGGCTGCAGAGATTCAACAGGATCCCCAGTTCAGGAGAACTGAGGGTTATTCAGGGCGCCGGATCGTGGACCTGATGTTCTTCTTTGAAGAAGTCCGCACAGCTTCTCTCCATGGTGGGGGAAGTTCGACTGTGGACTAAAGCATTTAGAACTTATCAAAGAAGAGAGAAGAGGGATTGTAACCACCCTTAAATTTCGTTGCAAGTAATAAAGAGACATAAGTTCTGCTAGGTATTTATATTTTTATGTTTAGAATGTGCAACGAAATGTTTGCATTGCGATCTGAGGAAGACTCGGAGCAAACTATGAACGCAAACGTCGGAGTGGTTTCTGGGGTTCTGGCATCTGGGTGCGGTTTCAGCACTGCTGAAGAAATCTTCGCTGGGGCCAACATTTTTATGTCGAATCCGACGTTTAGAAATCATGAGGACCAAATCCGAAAAGGTATTTTCATCCATTTTGGTATGATACTTTAATTTTTTTTTTCCTTTTGTATAAGGCATTGACATGGCATCCGTTGAGGGATGAAGCTTGCTGCTCTCGAGGAAGCCCAAATTGCAAGGTCATGTGGCGATGTGGATGACCAAGGCATTCCACAAATAACCGTGGTCGCAGATGGTGCTTGGCCTTTTGGTCAGCGTAACCACAACTCGCCTTCAGGGCTTGTAAGCATTTATTATTGCAGTTATATCCCATACCTTTATTTTTATTGTTTTAGGCAGTTATAGTTGGTTACAAAACCAAAAAGGTCCTCCACTTAGGAGTGAAGAACCGGTTCTGCTTGGTGTGCAGAAAGGCAGAAAACCGGGATATTGCTCCGAGGGAGCATGCCTGCTTCTTGAATTGGAGTGGCTCCCTCTGCAGCCATGGAATCCGCAATCATTTGCGAGGGATTTGCGATGAGTGAGGAACTCTACGGTATTCGGTAAGAGATTTCAATGTTATAGGACATAATTGTTGACTAGAGTTAATTTTTGCAGCTACAATAAATTGGTCGCTGATGGTGACAGCTCTGTCTACGCCAAAATTTTAAAAAGCCACCCTTACAAAAACCTTACGGTGGAAAAGATAGAGTGCTGCAACCATCTGTTTCGGAACCTCTGCCGAAAGCTTAGGTCTATTTCGGAGGATGCTAAGCTTGGACGGGCACTGTCCTCATGAGAAAGAAATTAAAAAAAAATATTAGTCATGAGATTTGCGGTGGAAAAGGTAAGAGTTAGCAAGATATATTATGTGCTAAGTATTTAATTTTCTTTTTTTTCCTTTCAGGCTTCCAAACATTGGGATGCCCAAAACATGGACAGCTCCAGGAAAATTGAATGTCTCAAAAAAGACATTAAAAATGTTGTTTTTCACACTTTTGGTGATCACCAAAAGTGTGCACAATACTTCTGCACCGGACCAAAAGATAATGAAAGTCATTAATAGATGATTTCCGCTGCAATGGTTAGTATTTTCCACTTATTGGCTCCATTAGGTTTATTTTGTTTTACAGGATTACTATCGAGAATGGAGGAAGCATTCAGATTTTTGTCACACCATGCCAAAAGTCTCCTTTTAGGCATGAATTCCAATATAGCTGAAACTTTCAATAGTGTGGTGGCCAAATTCATCGGTAAGCCTAGAACTAATACACAAGTATCATTTTTTCTCTTCTCTTTTTTTTTAGGGGAAAAAGAATCAACCACTGCCAGAAGGGCAGTTATCAAACCGATGCAGCGCCGCTGTGGTTTCCTTCAATTCAAAACGTCTGCATACGAAACTGCACAAAACACTGTATGGAGAAGCCCTGGGCTATACACCAAAAAATTAGAGCAAACACGGTAAGATGAATTATGCGGTATATTTTGGATTTTAAAATTTACATTTTCACTCATTTAGTCTCGCGAAACTTCGGAAAAACCGCCAGAAAAAAGGTGGGAAGATTTCTTCCAAAAGAAAGCTTTTCCCTTCAAAAGGAAAGGCAGATTATGGACCAATGGCTAACGCTCCAGATCTGGACGAGGTCACCCTGGAGAAAGAAATGAATGAATTTTTGGAGTCATTAAAGTATGCCAACTTCGACATATAAATCCATACTTTTGTTATATTTTTCATTTTCTTGTAGAATCTCTGCTAGGGAGATTGAACAAAAGACCAGAGGCCAACGAGATGATGTTTTGTGGTTAGAAGAACGAAGAAAAAGAATCACAGGTATGGCAACTATTAGACTTGATATTATAACTAAATGAGAACAAACTTTACAATTATATTGTAGCATCGAATTTTGGTGCAGTATGCCGACGGAGGGAGAAAACCCCTGTGCGATGCCTTGTTATGAAGCTCCTTTACAGACCTGAGCTGAAGACCGAGGCCATTATATATGGTCAGATGCAGGAGACCGAAGCCATAAGGCAGTTTGAGGTACAAACAGGGCTCACTGTCCAAAAGTGCGGCCTGTTTGTTGACCTTGATCATCCGTATCTTGGTAGGTTATTGTTCAATGAAATAATTGATAATTATTTATTATTATAGGAGCATCACCGGATGGCCTCATAGGGGATGATGGGGTCATTGAGGTTAAATGCCCAATGTCCATCTGTCATCTAAGCCCTATGGAGGGATTACAGCATCTCCCCTACATGAAAGATGGCTTATTAAAAATGCAAAGCCACTACTACTATCAGGTAATGTAGCGTAAAACAAAATAAATTTTTTTGTTATCTTTTCTTCAGATTCAAGGACAGCTCGGCATTACAAAGCGAAAGGTATGCCATTTCGTCATCTACACTCAAACTGCTCCATACATTCATGTGGAACTGATAGAAGCTGATCCATCTTTTTACGAAGAAATGATCAGTCGGCTCCAGCCATTTTACATGAAGGCGGTGCTGCCAGAGCTTGTAAATCCGCGAGTATTAAGATCCGCTCCGATACGAGAACCTTTCCTTTAATCCATTTGAGACCTTCTGCTAGCGGCATGCAAAAACTGGCCATGAGCGGTCGGGGAGAAGTGAGCGGAAAAGTGCTGCGCCAGTTGCGCAGAGAATCCGGCGTCAGACGCGTTCTCGAAAGGGTTAACCTTTCCTTCAAACCCTTCCTTTCCTAATCCTTTTAATTCCTTCTAATCCTAATCCTTTCCCAATCCTGGCGGGGAACTCCTCCCTCCACGTGGGCCCGCTGGATTGCAGTAATCCAAATCACAACTTGAAATGAAAGTCACAACTTGAATGAAATAATAAGGAACAAGATGAGGATCACTGCAAACTAATGGAGTTAATCCTTTTTTGTACCAACCTTTTTTGTAATGTAATGAATAAATTTTGTTTACATACGTAATACATTTTGATTTTTTTTTTCTATCCCATCCTATGACTATTTTTCTTTTTGTTACGTATGCTTCTAAGTGAGAAAAATTTGGATTTTTTTTTGTAATAAAGAGTATTGGGTGAAAAAATTTTGGATTTTTTAATAAATACATAAAGAGTATTGGGTGAAAAAATTTTGGATTTTTTTAAATATAAGAGTATTGGGTGAAAAAATTTGGGATTTTTTTTTAAATAATATAAAGAGTATTTGGTGAAAAAATTTGGATTTTTTTAAAATAAAAAGAGTATTTGGTGAAAATCGGACCAACGGCGGTAAGGCAGCAGCGCAAAATTGTGATTTGTAAAATGAATTCATTTTTGTATTTGGCGGTAAAAATGCGAGGACGGTTGAACAGGGTTCTATAGCCCTGTCACTTCGCAGTTCATCTATTTCACCTAGCGTTAGACGCCTGAACTATTTCCGTGAAAGTCAACGGCATCTAGCGGCAGAAGTAGCCCGGGAGCTTTGCCTTTCACATACCCTTAATCTAACGTGGGCGTAAACAATTCGTTTCAATATAAAGTTTCCGAGTTTATCCGAACAAAAAAAAGGGCAAAACTTAAAATGTCTTCCGACCAAAAACTTCCTTAAAGAGAAGTAACAATATAAGGGGAAGTAACGGATGGGGACGTATATGGGAGGGGAAGTATGTATATGGAAGAGGAAGTAAATCAGAGGGTGAAGTATAAGGGAGAGAAAGTATAACGGAGGGGAGGAATAAGGGAGGGGAAGTATATCAGAGGGGAAGTATAAGGGAGGGGAAGTATAAGCGAGGGAAAGTATAACGGAGGGAGAAGTATAAGTTTGGGGAAGTATAAGGGAGAGGAAGTATAAGGGAGGGGAAGTATAAGGGAGAGGAAGTATAGGGAGAAGTTTTTTTTTTCGAAAATTTTTTTAAGTTCTCTTTTTTAATTTCCATCCCCCCCCCCCCCCCCACCGAAAATTATTGCTAAGTACCAAGGTAGAATAATGGATTTTTGCCCAAGAGAGGTCCATCTCGTCGGGCGTAAAGTATGAAATTTCTCCCTACTATGTAATATGATAATGGTTAAAATGGTTAAAATTAATGCTTAAAAAGGATAATTTTCGTAGACCAAAAATTCGTAAAAAATATAAGGAGTAATTAGTGAAAATTTGGTGAAAATCGACCAACTGTTCGGCCGCAGCAAATTTTTTAAAATTTCAAAAAGCCATATCTCCGCCATTTTTTCGAAATTCAAAAATTGCCCTCTTTACATTTTTGTTCTCCGATTAAGGAAGATTTGTGAAAATTGGTGAAAATCGGTTCAAAACTTTGGCCGTGAAGTGTTCCGGAAAAATGCTACGGCCGGCCGGCACCATAGACAATGTTGAGATCGGTGAAGATCATATTCGATTTGACCCTCCGGGCCTGGAAGACCCTTCCCCAAAAACCCGACGTCGAGGGTATCCCAATAACTTCAAGGAAGTTAAAAGTGACAAAACATAAATGTCGCCTTGGACTTGTTAATTTACTTTGAATACGAAAGGTCAGAAATCTATTGTTATTTTTTTCATAGAATCCATGGAAAACCGCGAACACCTTGATAAATGCATCTTTACATTCACTCGACGTCATTGATCCAATAACCGAGAAAAAAGAACCGAAAATCGGTTATTCTTTATGCTAATTTAAAATTTCTCCCGTTGGTATTCTTGTAATAATTACAATTCCGAATCCTACGCCCCTTTGTCATCATTCACCATTCATTCTGACCTATTACATAATTGTAAACCATAATTGTAACTTGAAATTTTTAGATAAAAAGACCTGGACAAAATATAAACCGTTCATATAAATCAAATACAATCCAACCTTGACATTAAACTTATTTAAATAGATTTCTTCTTTTTATCCCCCTCAAATTCCAAAAACACGGGCCAAAGAATCCATAAATTGAACGCGCTAAAAATGATTTAGTAAAATCATTTTAATTGTCAAAAATGCAATTTTAACTAAAATGTCCTTCAAACGTTTTAGTTCATTGGTTTTGATGCTTTAAATTAAGAAAATATTAATATTTTTTTAAGATGAGTCATAAATGTGATAAAATATGCAAAATTGCTGAAAATCGATACATTTCTGATAAATGCCGTGGGTCGTGTTTGAAACTTGAAATAAATGAGAGGCGCCATCTACCTTAAGATTATTTGAACTTGAGGTTCTGAAAAGATTTAAAAGAGGGAGGTGTCAGTCTGATTTTAAAGAAGTATTGTGATTGCCTCCACGTCGGGTTTTAGGGGAAGGGTCTTCCAGGCCGCGGAGGGTCAAATGGAATATCTTTACCGATCTCAACTGTGTCTGTGGTGCCGGCCGGCCGTAGCATTTTTCCGGAACACGGCCACAGTCTTGAACCGATTTGAACCAAATTTTCACCCAATCTTCCATAGTCGGTGAAAAAGAATGTGACGAGGACGATTTTCGAATTTCGAAAAAAATGGCGGAGATATGCACGTTTGAAATTTTAAAAACTGCGCTGCGGCCGAACCGTATGTCCGATTTTACCGATTTTTTACCAATTTCTCCTTATATTTTTAAGAATTTTTGGTGTAAAAAATTGCCACTTTTTAATTATTATTTTTTTAGTAGGGAGAAATTTCATACTTCTACGCATTACGAGAGGCATCCCTAGGCCAAAGAGCCCATTATTTCTACATTGATACAAAAAACTCAGAAATTTTTTTGGAGAAAAAACTGCAAAATTGAAAATTTTCCGAAAAAAAAAAAACAAACTTGGAAAATTTTTTAATAAAAAAAAAACTTAAAAAATTCCTTCCGTTATACTTTTCCTCCGCCTCTGTACTTCCCCTCTCGTATACTTCCCCTTTATACTTTCCCTCCTTTATAATTCCCCCTCTTATGTTCCTTCTCTTTATGGAAGTTCCCGTCGGGGCTAGCTCCAGACAAGTACTTATAAGTAGGAATAAGTAAACGTGTCTTCTTCAAAAATCATTGGATTACCCTCCGGTATTTTGGAGAGGGTCTTCCAGGTCCAGGAGAATAAAATTGATTTACCGATCATAAGGTTCGAATTTTTGGTGTATAAAACACCGTTTTCCTTGGGTTTTCGAGCTTTCAACGTATTTAAAAGGGTGTTCGGGCGTTTAACATTTCTTTTACCAGGTTTTGAGTCGTTTTTCTCGATGTTTTGGAGTAGAAACACCGGCTTCCTTGGGTTTTTGAGCTTTCAACACCGTGTTTTAAAGGGGTGTTTAGGCGTTTAACATTCCTTTTGCCGGGTTTCGAGTCGTTTTCCTCGATTTTTTGGTGTAGAAACACCGGTTTCCTGCTTAATAAAAAAAACTATTAAGGGGAATTACATTATTGACGAAAATAGAACTCGTAATCGAAAATTACGAGGATCTATTGTTTATGAACCCTGGGTTTTCCGTTTTGCACTCGGGTTGTGATTTAAATAAAAATTTACTCCTGTTGTTCATTGATCCGGGTACGATCAGGACGCTATAAAATCAATATGCAAAATACCATCGCATTTCTTCTTAAAAAGGTTGAGTCACGCATGCGAAAGCAATTAAGGCATAACTTTGATCAAGATCACTTTTGGAAGGGATATTTCCTTACGTATACCTTTAGTAGACCAAAAGCACGTTAAAAAGATGTTTCAACGCCAGAACACCCTTTTAAGGGTGTTGAAAAGCTTAAAAACCCCAATGAAACCGGTGTTTCTACACCAAAAAATCGAGGAAAACTGCCCAAAACCCGGTAAAAGAAATGTTAAACGCCCGAACACCCCTTTTAGGGTTGTTGAAAGTTCAAAAACCCAACGAAACCGGTGTTTCTGCACCAAAAAATCGAGGAAAACGACCCAAAACCCGGCAAAGGAGATGTTAAACGCCCAAACACATTTTTAAATAGGATGTTGAAAGCTCAAAGCCAATGAAACCGGTGTTTCTACACCAAAAAATCGAGGAAAACGACTGATAACCCGGTAAAAGGAATGTTAAACACCCGAACACCCTAAATAGGGTGTTGAAAGCTCAAAAACCCAAGGAAACCGGTGTTTTTTCACCAAAAAATTGAGAAAAACGACCCAAATCATAGTAAGAGAAATGTTAAACGCCCAAAGCCTGATAAGATTTTCTAGATTAGAAAATCGAGGAAAATGACCTAAAACTCAGCGAAAAAAAATTTAAACACCCCATCACCTGATAAAACGGGTGTTTCTAGACCAGAAAAACGTCTCAGCTATTTGACGAGCTGGGGCTAAGCCTTCCCCCCCTCCCCCCGCCAACGGTCATAACAACGCGTGAAATATTAATGCACGGAAATGAGATGATCCTTGGGGGAATCCTCTTACTCGAAGCCCACTCCCAACGCCGGTCTTCTATCTTACGCGGCCCGAAAAATATAGTAGGGAGAACGAAGAGGATTTTCTTTCAGTCGCGCCTTAGGTTTTCGAGTGAAAACGTTAATTTTCAATTACTGTCGTCCACCACGCGCGAGGATAAATAAAAGAAAAATCAACATAAAAAACAGCCATGGTGCCTTCTGAATTTTTGGTACGTCTAGAAACTTCCAAATCCATAAGTTGATTATAATAATTTTAAAAAAATCTACCTAAAAAATTGTTCGAAAAGAAACAGGTGCTTAAATTTCGAAAATCAGGGAAAGATTCTATCAACATTTTGAACTAAAAACGCATTTTTCACTAAAATAAAAATATTTTAAAAAGTCAGCTAATCTGGTCTACAAAACTCAAAATAAGGTAAACCGCCTATTTCCTACGAAAAAAACCAAAAAAACTACAGTTTTTCTGCCAAACTCTAATAAATAAAACCGCCTTCTTTTTTTTCGTGCTTTACGTCATTATTTTTAAAACATCAAATAAAATTTTGTCTATTATTAAATAGAGGTTTATGAACCCCCGGGTGGCCGTGAAAAATAAAAGTTCTATTTTTGCGTAGGAGTAAAAATTAATTGGTTTTTTTCGATGAGGAAAACTAAAAAAAAAACTTGAGGATTTAAAAAAATGAATTTCAATTAAAACTACGTGTCCTTGAATCTTAAAAAATTATAATTGAGCCCCCTCTTCAGCCTATTCACACGGTAGACCAATAAAAGACAAAAATGTAAACGAAAGTCTTAAGAAAGCGTAAATCGAATCTTTTAAATCTTATATATATAAGAAGTGTGAAAATCAAGATTTTAGAGCCTTGTTAAAAATGACAGTGACATCCATCATTGAAGAATAAATCTTCAGGATTGAAGTCCTGAAGATCTTAAGAACTGGAAGATCTTATTTTGATTTTTTTTTTTCAGTTTCTTTGGACGGCGCTGGCGTTAGGACTGGTGATCAGAGGAGACGTCATAAGAGGATCACCCTGTATAAAACGTCACAATCAACTCTTTTGCCCGACAGCGGGAAACATGTACCCTATGTAAGTCCATCTGAATATTTGTCACTTTCTAACAGACCCGTCCGTATTAATTAAGGGAAATCCTGAAAAGCGTAAAACTATTTTAAATGTGAGAGTAGACTTTCATACAAAATTACGAAAAAAGAGGACACGAAATCCGTCCCACAACCTGCAGTAAAATTTTTTTTAAATAAAACGCGATGAAAAATTTGATTTTTGAAATGATTTGGATTGAAGAGAAAGTCAAAAGGAAATAAACTATTTTAAACTTTTCACGAATAACATTCCGGGATAGAAAGAATATAACCCCTTTTCTTGGAAAAACCCGCATAACTGGGTGAATTTTAATGAATTACTCTAATCCTTCAGTTAGTTTTTAAACAAAGATTAGCGGAATAGCCCCCGCAAAAGTATCCCACAAACAGGGGCATCAACACTTATCATCCCACTCGTGCACTTAACCCTCGAACGCCCATAAGCTTCCTGGTGGATTTTTAAAAATTTTTTTTTGCTAAAACCTATTATTTAGTCCTAAAAATGATATCTTATGTGTTTTTTATGTTACTAACTGCAGTAATTAGGAGTAATTAATATGGCACCTGTAGGTGCCTAGGGGCATTGTCTCCGTCTATATTTCATTCATATCGACTATAGTCATTTTTTCATATCTTATCTTTTTACCTATTTTTTTTTTTTTTTTTTTAGTCGATAGGAATATTTTTTCGTATTCAAAATTTTATTTTTTGAAATATTGAGATAGATAATGATAACAAAAATTTTTAAATTTTTTCATGAATACTATCAAACAGCTAATATACATTTATTTTTTTATGAATTTTGTACGTGCAATGTATGTGCAGCCCTACATTTCACGTTACACATAATTTTATTGTTCGTTTGTGGCATTCGGCGCACCTTTTATGTTGAACGGTGTCGGTTAGCTCGTGACCAGTTTTTTTATATGGAAGATTTTTCAAATCTTTAGGAATTTTTGAAGCCTTGGCTCCCTCTCGGAGTCTTTTCCGTGCCTCTTTTCCGTGCCTAAAACAGATTTCGTTGACTATTGCCTGTCGAAATTTGGCGAGAGTGAGTTTTTCTTTTTTTTCAAGTCCTTGATTGTGTAGTTTCCATGCGTTTTGGCTCGCTGCGTCTATTCCGAAGGGAAATATGTGTACCACAATTTTTTTTCCTTTTACAGATATGCGAGTGTTCGCTATATTTTCGTCAAATCTGTCGACGCCACCCATGTACAAGTTATACAATTTTGAACAGTTTTGCAGTCTATTTTTGGGACTGTCCCATTTTCAAAGTTGACCGGATTGGCGTTGTTGACAAAAAAAAGACAGATATAAAAATAGACTGCAAAACTGTTCAAAATTGTATAACTTGTACATGGGTGGCGTCGACAGATTTGACGAAAATATAGCGAACACTCGCATATCTGTAAAAGGGAAAAAAATTGTGGTACCCCATATTTCCCTTCGGAATAGACGCAGCGAGCCAAAACGCATGGAAACTACACAATCAAGGACTTGAAAAAAAAGAAAAACTCACTCTCGCCAAATTTCGACAGGCAATAGTCAACGAAATCTGTTTTAGGCACGGAAAAGAGGCACGGAAAAGACTCCGAGAGGGAGCCAAGGCTTCAAAAAATTCCTAAAGATTTGAAAAATCTTCCATATAAAAAAACTGGTCACGAGCTAACCGACACCGTTCAACATAAAAGATGCGCCGAATGCCACAAACGAACAATAAAATTATATGTAGCGTGAAATGTAGGGCTGCACGCCGTGGCAGTTAGACACTATAGTAATTTATTTCATTCATGACTTTTATCATATCCATAAAGAGATAAAAGTATAAGAACAGTAACAATTAGTCAGGAAACATAAAATGATTATAAGGAATAAAAAAAAGGAAAGAAATCGGACCATTAGTAATGTTGACATCGCAGGCCATAATCGGGTCGATTGACCACGGGCACCTGTAGGTGCCTCCGAAGAAAAATTACGTTTTTTATTTAGAAAAGTAAATGAAATTAGCGTTAAAACTTTTTGTGCCATTAGATTAAACTATTATGCACACAAAAAACACAAAATTATAAGAAATAAGCTTACCTTTCCATGTAAAATAAATAAAAAACGGGGATGTCCTTATCAACGGCCAATGAACGATTTTTAAAGTGATAACACAATAACCCTAGCGCCGAGAACGACATGGTGAACAACTAATAATGTAAATAAACCTCTAATCCTGCCCCTAAAACTCACAGAAAGTCAAAATTTCAATCTTTGAATAAACTACGGTTCGAAATAGACCCGGCACCTGCAGGTGCCAAAGGGCGTTCGAGGGTTAACATCACTCCTTTTGAGACAAAAACCAATAAAACGCCTGGAGATTAAAGACGTTTTAGGGAGCATAATTTGCATATTTTCTTGTTTCCCAACTTATGACCACTGACCCACGGAATATTTTAGAGAGCGAATCGAAACGTTTATTGATGAAAATAAGGCGCTGATGAAAAGGATGTATGGGGAGTTTCAAATGTCTTCAGAATATGGACCTCCAGGGCAAGAAGTCTTTGAAAGCGATAGAGGGAGAGCAAAAAGACAAGCTTTTCCAGGAAATACTAATACTTCCGATACCGGCAGGTAAGTTCCTTATATTCATAATTTATGATAAATTAATTTTTTTTCAGAGTGGATTCTTGTCAGTCAAAAGTCGAAATAGTGACACCATACTGGGCAGCGAACAGCGCAGGGAAAATCCGTGCAATCGTCAACACGCAGCATTTCGAACAAGCGGTCCATCAAGAAGTTTGCTCGTACGTTCAATTCCCTTATTTAAAAAAATCATTTATAATTTTTTTTAGAAAAGTCCAGACTAACCGATGTGCCGGAGACTGCGGATGCGAGCAGAAGTACAAATGGCACCGATTGCTTGCTTACGACCCAGACAACGACTGCAAAGGGATATTCATGGACTGGTTTCTTTTCCCAAGCTGCTGTGTCTGCAGATGTGACCCAGCTGGCACCAAAAGAACAGATCAGCCAAGAACAACACAACAATCAAGACGTCGAAATGGAAATTAAAAAACCAGTATTAATTTGGGGCCCCAAAAAAAACGCCCAATTCTCTAAATCGGACTGTCGTGAAGTTAAATTCACTTCAATTAGTCAACTAAATTCAAAATTTTTATACAAAAAAGGGTACATTTTAAGAATGTATATAAAATTATGTAAGCCTGTATAAGTTGTATATAAGTAATTATATTAGGTATTTTTACTGTAGACTATGATAAAAATTAGTCTAGTTTTAATTACTTTAGTGTTCCCTTTGTTATTTATAAAAAAAGATGAATATTTTTGCATTATCTGCAGTTTTTAGTTAATTCTTTATGAAATATTAGTCCCATTTATAAACGTAGCTTAAGGAACCATTCTTTCAAGGATTCCTTGGCGATCAAAATAAAAGGGATCCCTTTGATTTTTAAAGGAAGCTAACCTAAAGGAATCTTTGAAAGGAGGGCTCTCATTGGCTGGAGGAAGCTAACCTCAAGGAATCTTTGAAAGGAGGGCTCTCATTGGCTGACACAATCATTACACTTAAAACCTTGCCTAAGTTAAGGACAGTTTTATTTGATCAGATGTCCATTTGGTTAACGAATACCTTGAACATACCTTTTCTTTTCCTTAACTTAGGCAAGCTTATAAGCAAATGTCAAGGATTGTGTCATCATCAGCCAATGAGAGCCCTCCGTTCGAGGACGGATCACTGGCTAACTTAAAAAAAACTAAGGGAAATCATAAGGATTCCTTTTATTTAAAGGAACGACCACTTCAACGAAGATTCAAGGATCCTTATTTTTAATAGTAACTATATCATTCAATTTATTTTTAAAAAATCCTATACAGGTGTTTTTTTTTTTTTTTTTTTTTTTTTTTTTTTTTTTTTTTTTTTTTTTTTTGAGCTTTATTAAAATTGTATTAAATCAACATTTTAATAAGAAAACCATTAGTAAATAACAATAAAACAATTATTTGGAAGTGCCAAAAAAACAAAAACGAAATTTTCATAAGTATTACGATTAGCGTAAAAAATTGACTGATTACAAATTTATATACTTAAATGTATTTTGGTCAATATTTAAGTTGTAAATAAATATTTTTTAAGTAGTTCATAAGGATAAATGGCCTAATACTTGTACTTATATTGTAAAAGTAATATTTTTAAACGAAAAATTTTAATCTTATACAAAATACACTTTTTTACTATTTTTTTTTTTTTTATAATAAACTACTTGATTTTGAAAAAAAAGAAAAGATTACAAGCTCGTAATGAGTGTATAATGTTCAACATGAATACATAGTGGTAACACATTTTTTTAAATATATTTTTAATTTTAAAAATAAAAACAATTAAAAATTAGGTTTATGTAGAGGTGAAGATAAAAAAAAATGAAAAATGGCTTCTAGAGATGGTTTACAACTTTAAAAAGTCTAAAATAACTCTACATAAACCTAAGCTAATCAAAGAAAATTTCACACGATAGGTACAAAAGCGCATTATACAAGCAATCACAGTAAAAAAACCCTAAACGAATTTGATGTTATTATGTCAGGTACCAGGAGGTGGAGGGGGAAGCCCTGAAGGGAAATTAGGGTTGTGGAAATTGCCCATGTAGGGTTGATTAGCGAAAGGTGGACGTTGAAAGGGAAAAGAAGGTGGAGGGGATGTAAAATTGGGAAACTGCATAGGAGGCGGGCTTGATACGTAGCCGCTGAAAGGCGGCCTTGAATAACGAGTCGGCGGGTAACATTTACAGTTCGCCTGTGACCTAGGTGGGCTTTTTGGATAATTCTGAGTTTGAAAATTGGGCGGAGGACTCTGGAAATTCGGCGGAGGACTTTGGTACTGGAATTGTCTCGGAGGACTAAAAATCGGTTGGTTCGAACCAGAAAAGCTTTGCGGCGAACTCGAACCCATATAATTCAAAGGCACAAAGTTCTGCGGTACATTCTGCCTAAACTGAGATGAAGTCCCGCTTGGAAAACTTTGCTGGTTAACAGGAAACTGAGGGAAACTCTGAAAAGGTGGCATCTGCGAAAAAGCCGCAGTGTTACCAAACTGAAATACAGAAGGGTTCATCTGTAGTTGATTCGGCTGCGAATACGGTTGGTTCCACTGAGGAGTCCCTGGCGTACGTGGCCTATAAACGGCGCCTCTTTCAAACATAAACTCTCTATTTCTCTCCGTCTTCGGTATCGTCCCAGCTCCATTATTCCGTTTATAATTATGCCAGCCTCCATCCCACGGTTTTTCAATTTTGCACGCCTAATTTAAAATAAAATATCAAAACAATTTGGAATTAAAATAACTTACAGCTCTTTTATAAGCTTTGGTCCTCAAAGTATTATTTCTATTCATTTGCTCTTCAAATGAAAGATATCGCTTACGAGCAGGTGAGTCATTTTGCTCGACACTCACAAAAAGAACATCATCATCATCTTCTTCTTTTTCTTCCTTATTATCGTTTTTCTAAAACAAAGATTAAATTATTACAATATTTCAATAAAACAGAGTGCTGCAAAGCCATATTAGGGGGTACACGGAAAAAAGAAGCAAAAAATGGAGAAAAGATACCCAAATTAAAAGGCGCTGTTAGTTTAAAAAATGAGGTTTTCAAAATTTAAGTATTTTTAGAAGTAAGGACGTTTTCACCATTCGCCACATTCACTGCCATTTCATTGCCACAAACACTGCCAAATCATCGCCACATTTGCTTCCATACCATCCCCACTTCACTGCCATAACATTGTCACATGCACAGTTTGACAGAGAAACGCCATTTTTCCTCAGTCTCATGACAAAAAACACCATTTTTATTGAATTTTCAGGAGTTTTTCTCACCACGGCCACATTCACCCACATATCATTGGCACGTGCTTTGTCATACCATCGCCTTATGCACCACCATCGCCACATTAACAGCCATATCATTGCCACATACACTGCCAAATCATCGCCACATACACTGCCAAATCATCGCCACATTCGCTTCCATACCATCCCCACTTCACTGCCATAACATTGTCACATGCACAGTTTGACATAGAAACGCCATTTTTCCTCAGTTTCATGACAAAAAACACCATTTTTATTGAATTTTCAGGAGTTTTTCTCACCACGGCTACAGTCACCCACATATCATTGGCACGTGCTTTGTCATACCATCGCCTTATGCACCACCATCGCCACATTCACTGCCATATCATTGCCACATACACTGCCAAATCATCGCCACATTCGCTTCCTTACCATCGCCACTTCACTGCCATAACATTGTCACATGCACAGTTTGACAGAGAAACGCCATTTTTCCTCAGTTTTATGACAAAAAACACCATTTTTAATGGATTTTCAGGAGTTTTTCTCAGTTTGATGACAGAGAAACCCCATATCTAAGCGATTTTAACAGGATTTTTGGTAGTTTTTCTTGGTTTTTTTATTTTCCATACGACGGCCACATTCACCGACATATCATTGCCATGTGCTTTGCCATAGCATCGCCTCATGCACTACCATCGCCACATTCACTGCCATATCATTGCCAAATCATCGCCACATTCGCTTCCATACCATCGCCACTTCAATGCCATAACAATGCCATATGCACAGTTTGACAGAGAAACGCCATTTTTCCTCAGTTTTATGACAAAAAAACCACCATTTTTATTGGATTTCAGAAGTTTTTCTCAGTTTGCTGACGGGAAAACCCCATATGTAAGCGCCTTATGCTAACACTTAGCATCCTAACCCAATTAGAATAGCAATAAAAATTATTTTTAAATCTAAAGGCAACCAAACTGAATAAGGAAAAAAGGGTTTATCACACACATTGACTTAAGTTTAGGAGTGCCTGCAATAAATTTTACCTTTTCAGAAAGTTTTTTCTTCGCTTTTTTTCTTCTTCATCATCAGAATAATCTAAACAATGAGCCGGAGGTTCATCATCTCCTATCCAAGATGCATCGCTACCTTTTTCCCTAAAAAGAACTGTATAAAAAGCTGCCAAAAAATTGTAAAATTTACTTTAAAAGTTGAGATGTGAAGACATATTTTGTATGTTCTGTTTTTGGAGCGCAGTATATGACTTTTCCGACTTCTAACCCGATGTCTGAAATGTCCTCATTTTTGTTGAAGCGTATGCTGTAGAATGGCTTTTTGATGTGCCCAAAAACGTCGTAAATCTGACCAATCGGTTTGCCATCTCTATTAAACAAAACGGTGTCAAGCATCAACGCTGGAGTATCGGCCAACGACTCAACAACCACTGTTAAGAAAAAAATATAATTAAAATAAATTAAAAACAGCAAAAAAATAAAATACCAAGTCTATCGACTATAGAATATATTTTCCAGCAGGCATACATTCTTCTTCTTTGACCGAAATGGTTAAATTTTCGATTGGCGGTAAATTGTCCAAATCCAAAGGGTCTTTTTGTTAAGACGATTTTGACGAGGAAGCTCAACAGGTACAGCTTCACATTCTGAACTATTGAAAAAATTTTATAAAAATTGCATTAAATTTTTTTTCTTCTCTTACTTATTGTCTGAGCTTGATTCGTCTGAACTTTCAGAAGATGACGAGGAAGACTGGAGTTTGGTAAAATCCGATTTTTCGGTGTTGATCACAGGTTTCGGGATGTCGTTTGTTTTCGTCGTTTCTTCGCTTTCGCTTTCGTCGCCACCGTAAGCGGAGATCAAGGAAAGAGATTCATTCGGTTCAGACAAGTTTGTATCACTTGTAGGTACTTGTTTATCAGTCCTGAAAAATTCAATTAAAATAAAATGATGTCCACTTCAATCAAAAACTTCAGACAAAACAACTTATAATTTTTAAAAAAATAAAAAAAACCTTAAAAACGGGATTTTAAGTACAAAAAACTAACTTAAACGACCTAAAAAGCTTCTCCTAAAAACCACCATCAATAGGGTTTTTCGGTTATATAAATTGGATTTCCATGCGTTTTCCCCAGTTTTTTTAAAAGAAAAACTACATTTTTAAAGGATTTCTGGCCGCCTTTTGATGAAGAAACCCAACTTCTCCAAGATTTTTAGGAATTTTTTCTATTTTTTTTCTAAAGAGGAACCCATTTTTGCAGGATGTTTGGGAGTTTTTCAAAATATTTTTTTTAACAGATACACCCCATTTTTACTGGATTTCAGAAGTTTTTCTCGGTTTTTAGACAAAAAATCTCCATATTTACAGAATTTCTTCCTGCTTTTGACAAAGAGACTCCCATTATTTCAGGAATTTCCCTCGGTTTTAGACAGAAAAACCCTATTTTCACCGGGTTTAGACAAGTTTTCCACGATTTTTGGCACCACTTTTTCTCAGAATTTTCACTATTTTGTCCTCTGTTTTTGACAAATAAACCCAATTTTTACATGGGGTTTTCCTAGGTTTCTTGACAGAGAAATCTCATTTTTGTTGATAGAGAAACCCCATTTTTAAAGGATTTTTTCTTGGTTTCTTGACAGAGAAACCTCATTTTTACTGAATTTTCAGGAGTTTTCCTAGGTTTCTTGATAGAGATATATCATTTTTCTAGGTTTTTTTTTGACAGAGAAACCCCATTTTCACAGGATTTTTCCTTGGTTTCTTGACAGAGAAACCCCATTTTTACTGGATTTTCAGAAGTTTTCCTGGGTTTCTTGATAAAGAAACCACATTTTTACTAGATTTTCAGGAGTTTTCTTAGAATTCTAGACCGAGAAATCTCATTTTTCTAGGTTCTTGTTGACAGAGAAACCCCATTTTTACAGGATTTTTTTTCTTGGTTTCTTGACAGAGAAACCCCATTTTTACTGAATTTTCAGAAGTTTTCCTGGGTTTCTTGACAGAGAAACCCCATTTTTACAGGATTTTTTTTCTTGGTTTCTTGACAGAGAAACCCTATTTTTACTCGATTTTTAGGAGTTTTCCTGGGTTTCTTGACGAGAAATCTCATTTTTCTAGGTTTTTGTTGACAAAGAAACCCTATTTTTACTCGATTTTTAGGAGTTTTCCTGGGTTTCTTGATAGAGAAACCCCATTTTTACTGGATTTTCAGGAGTTTTCCTAGGTTTCTTGACAGAGAAACCCCATTTTTGAAGGATTTTCGTTAATATTTAAGGACAGAGAAGTCTCATTTTTCAAGGTTTTTGTTGACAGAGAAACCACATTTTTACTGGATTTTGGAGACTTTTTATCTTATTGACAAAAAAAAAAATTCATGTTTACAGGTTTTTTCCTCGCTTTTTTACAAAGAGACACCCATCAGTCGAGCATTTTAAGAAATTTTCCTCGGTTTTAGACAAAAAAAAAAAAAAATAAAATGATTTTCAGAGGATTCATACGGTTTATAGTAACCTCCATTTTCACAGGATTTTCAGTATTTCTCCTTTGTTTTTTGAGAGAGAAACCCCAATTTTTGCCGAAATTTCAAGATTTTGGTTTCTTTGAAAGCCGGCCTTTTGATCGGTTTTTTCGTCGTTCCAACCCGTCGGGTAAAACGGAACGAAAATGGTAGGGGAAACTGTCGGTTTTAGCTGATGAAAAGTTCACTCTTTTCATCGGTTTATACCGTCGGGTAAAACAGACGGAAAATGGTGGGAAAACAGTCGGCTTTTAATCGGCTCCTAGTTCTCATCGAGTAGACATCAGGGATAATCAAACTTTTTTGCACGCTCAAATCTAGTATACCCGTCAAAAAATCTAGTAACTCCAGAAATCCTATATAAAATGGGATTTTTACTTTTAAAAAAACCAAGTAATAGTTCTAAAAGTTTGATAAAAATAGGGTTTCTGTCAAAAAACCTGGGAAAACTCCGCAAAATCTTGTGAATATGCAGTTTCTCAGGCTTCAAAATTGAGGAAAATTTGTGAAAATACGAAATTCCCTTAAAAAAAAAAATCTTGGAAAACTCCTGAAGTTCTAGTAAAATTGTGGTTTCTGTCATCGTTCCAAACCGTCGGGTTTATTTTCTGTTCTATACAAATTTTTTAACCGCCATCCAAATCGACAGTTTTTGCCCTCAGAGTTCCCATCAGTTTGGCCCGACATATCAAACCGCCGGGCCAAAACGGTCAGAAAAACCGATCGTCTAAGGGGAAAAACCGTTGATTTGGACGGCGGAAGGGCGGCTTTACATAGGATTTTCAGGGTTTTTTACATCATGAAAAGGTATCTACAATAGGAGTATTCTAAGGGAATTAGTTGAAAATAAAATGCGGCCAAACAGTGTTACAGCAAAATGCAACTAACGGCCGGCACCACAGACAACCTCATGATCGGTAAAGACCATCAGTTTTCCTCTACAGGCTCTAGAAGACCCTCTACCAAAAACCGATAGAGGGTAATACAATAACTTTTCTCTGACATAGTTAAAATAAGAATCTTAATGAGTATTTTTTTCCTCTGCCGTGAATGATATGAGATGTAGATTTTTCAGGTTTTCGGCAATGCACAAAACCTGAAAAATCTACATCTCATAAGAATCTTACTTAAGATCAGTTTGGTTGGATGTCTTTTCATCTTTTTCCTCGGTGGATCCAGAAGATTCTATTTTTGAACATGTCGGTTCATTAGGGATCGTTTGTTTATCGCTCTCGCCCTCTTGATTGTCTCCTTCCATTTTTAATTACTGCACAAAATAAAAAATTAATCATCAAATTCACAAAGAATATAACAAAAAGAGAACTTATCAACTCACCAAATTGGTCGATCGAAATATAAAACAAAAAAACGAATCCCGTTGTCAACGGGACGTAAAAGTCTGATGGGAGAGATTCAACATTTTCACACCACGTGATTACGACAATCAATCGACTTTTATGGGAGACGTTGAATTTTTTAACAAACTATAAATAAAGAATAGAAAAAGAGAACATCAAACACAATAATATAATATGGAAAAATACATTTTCTAGAGAACTTATTATTTTATAAATAAAAACTTCGCAAATTATCTATTTAGCAACCTCTTATGTCTCAGATTGCTTTCCACTGCTAACTACATAATCACCAAAAAAATTAAGAAAATATAATTTTAAGAAATTTATATCATATATTTTAAAAATATATATTTTTTAAATATAATGAAAATATAGATAATTTAAAAATTATATATAAAAAATGTTTTACCAGCTTAATTTCTTGTGAGGCTTCTGCCTAAACTGAAAGGGTGTGGTTTGTAACCTAAGTTTCCATCTCCTTCCTTCTGTTTACTGTTTACACAAAAATGTATAAGAATTCAATTTTAATTTTGTTAGTTTTAATTTGTTTTGTAAAAACAGGTAAATTTTTTTTGCTCATTTTTAAATTAGGTTTTAATCGATTTTTTTAGGTTTGGCGATAAGATGTTATCAGTGTGCTTCTTCGGAAAGTCCTCCTGGAGAGGACAACTGTGGTGCATACAAAAAATTCGATAAAGAAAGGCATATACCAGTGGAGTGTAACAGCGATGAGTCGAACGTACCTGGAACTTTTTGTATGAAAATTACCCAGCAGGGTCGTAAAGGATTTATTTGTATGTATCGTAGAACTTTTTATGGTAGTTATGTTCTAAGGCAGGGATTCCCGTACCATTTAAACTACAAATACCAGAAAAACCTGTAAAAATGGGGTTTCTCTATCTAAAACGTCGAGAAATCTTGTTAAAATAGGGTTTGTCTGCTCAAAAATGAAGAAACTTACTGAAAGTCTTGTAAAAATAAGGTGTTTAACATCTAAAATGGGGTTTCTCTTTCTAAAACGTAGACAAATCGTGTTAAAATGGGGTTTCTCTACTTTAAAACCGAAGAAACTTACTGAAAGTCTTGTAAAAATAGGGTGTTTAACATCTAAAGTGGGGGTTCTCTGTCTAAAATGTAGACAAATACTGTTAAAATGGGGTTTCTCTGTCTAAAACGTAGAGAAATCTTGTTAAAATAGGGTTTCTCTGCTCAAAAACCGAAGAAACTTACTGAAAGTCTTATTAAAATAGGGTGTTTGACATCTAAAATGGGGTTTCTCTGTCTAAAACGTTGACAAGTCCTGTTAAAATGGGGTTTCTCTACTTTAAAACCGAAGAAATTTACTGAAAGTCTTGTAAAAATAGGGTGTTTAACATCTAAAATGTGGTTTCTCTGTCTAAAACGTAGACGAATCCTGTTAAAATGGGGTTTCTCTGCTCAAAAACCGAAAAAACTTACTGAAAGTCTTGTGTTTGACATCTAAAATGGGGGTTCTCTTTCTAAAACGTAGACAAATCCTGTTATAATGGGGTTTCTCTGCTCAAAAACCGAAGAAACTTACTGAAAGTCTTATAAAAATATGGTGTTTAACATCTAAAATGGGGCTTTGCTGTCTAAAACGTAGACAAATCTTGTTAAAATGGGGTTTCTCTGCTCAAAAACTGAAGAAACATCCTGAAAGTCTTATAAAATAGGGTTTCTCTGTTGAAAAAAACCGAGGAGTATATCCAAAACTCCTGTAAATAGGGCGTTTCTATTTAAAAATGTAGGAAAACTTGAAAAAACCTAGCGAAATAGGGATCTCAGTAAAAAAACATGAGGAAACTACGAAAAACGTTGGTTTCCCTTTTTAAAACATGAGGAAAACTTAGACCAAATTCTGTTAAGATGGGGTTTCTCGGTGAAGAAATTGAGGAATACCTACTTGTGAAAATTATGTATACAGGAGCTTTTCTGTATAGAGAAAAAACCTTGGTTAACTCCCTAAAACCTACTCAAAATGGTGTTATCAGTTAAAAAGTTCTATTTTGAAGAGCTTCCAACGAAAAATTCCTTAAAGAGAAGTAAAAATATAGGAGGGGGAAGTATAAGGGAGGGGGTATAACGGAGGGGGAAGTACAACGGAGGGAGATTTTTTTTTAATTTTCTATGTTTTCTTTTTTAAAGTTGCATTTTTTTAAAAAGTATTCTAAGTTTTTTATTTCAAAAATTTGTCTAAATATGAAGGTAGAAATAATGGGATTTTTGCCCAAGGGAGTTCCCTCTTGTAGCGGGTGGAAGTGTGAAATTTCTCCCTACTAAAATGATAACTTATGTTTAAAAAAATGATAATTTTTTTTTTCACCAAAAATTCTTAAAAATATAATATCTTAAGTAATTCGTGAAAATCCAATGGTTCGGCCGCAGCGAATTTTTAAAATTTCAAACGGACATATCTCCGCCATTTTTTCGAAATTCAAAAATCGCCCTCCTTAGTTTCTTGTTCACCGACTAAAGAAAATTGTGGCCGTAAAGTTTTTTGTAAATTTTCCTGGGTTTTCAGACAAAGACACCCCATTTTTACGGGATTTTTGGGAGTTTTCCTTGGTTTTTCGGCAAAAAACCCTATTAACAAAGGACTCTCAGAAGTTTTCCTAGGAAATAAGACCGAAAAAAAATATTTTCACACGTTTTTGGTTGTTTTACTCGTGTTACTCAAATTTTGGACAGGGAAACCATATTTTTTAAGGGTTTTTAGATGTTTTCCTGCGTTTTTTGACAGATAAACCCTATTCTTGTAGGATTTTCGGATATTTTTTTGGGTGTTTTTAACATTTTTACAGGATTTTTCAAAGTTTTCCGAAGGTTTTAGATGGAAACCCCTCATTTTTAGAGGTTTTTGATAATTTCCACAGTGCTGGCCGGCCGTCTGTACCTTTTTTTTCCGGAACACCAAAAATAGGTTTTCTCTGTCACAAAACTACTAAAAATCTTTAAAAATATAGTTTCTCTGTCCGAAATTTGAGTAAAACTACCAATAACGTGTAAAAGTAATTTTTTTCTGTCTTACTGAAAATCTGTTTTTACTGAAAATCCCTGACAATCCTGTATTAATAGGGTTTCTTGCCTACAAACCTAACATAATTCTAGTAAAAATAGGGGCTTTTAAATAAAACGCCTTAAGATACTAAAATGTCGAAAATATCTTAGTTTCGGTGGACCCCCAAGGACCACTGGGAACGTGGGAACCCTGTTGTATATTCTAATTTTATTTATTTGCGATTATTTTAGGGGATGGAAGATGGCGTCAAGTTATCCGAAGGTGCGCCTCCGTCGCAGAAACTGGCGTCAGCGGCGTCTGCAATTGGGGCGTCAAAGAAAATGGCATCTACTGGGAAGAATGCTACTGTTCCACTGAAGGCTGCAATGGCGACTAATCAAATCTTCTATTTTATTTATCAAAATACGCAAAATGTGCCTAAAATTGTCAATCTCTAAGATTCCGTCCAACAAAAATTATGTATAATTATTTTTTAAAATTTTTTAGTTATTTATAGAAATTCTTTCTTTATATGTACAAAGTATTTTTTATAAAATTAATAAATCACACTTACAAAAATCTATTTGAACTTCCCAGTATTACGAACCTTCTTGACAGAGTTGCGTGAATAGCAGTGTATAATACAGGATTTAAATAAATGTAAGAAAAGAAGAAATAGATTAAATTCCTTTAAATAATTTAAATTTTTTAAAATAATTCTGAACTGAAGGCTTCGGATATGGTTTGACGACCAAACAAGTCGGGATATTTTCGGGCTGTTCCATCCATAGCTTATGTTTAATTTGTCCTTCTTCCAATTTTGACGCTAAACTTTTGATTGCAGCTTCATCCGGTACCTAAAAACAAAGATAAAGAAATTTTTTATTTAGGATTCTAAATTTGAGAACCTCTAGGACGATTTTGTGCATATTATCGAGATCTTTTAGATATTCTTGGGTGTGAGGATCGTCGTGAAAAAGGTGGGTGACTGCGGTACATCCATGGCATGCTTGGGCGATGACGGCTCCCAAAGGCCACTGAAGCACTTTTATAAGATCTCCCCGAACCAGAACGTACTGAACAATTGTATCATTCATCTTTCTAAATTAATTAATTAAACAAAACTTTTAAATTAACAAAAACAACTACCAGGAGGACAGTTTACTAACAGTGGAAGAGATAACACTTATCACACAGTACAGTCTATCCAACATAAACAGCCAATTTACCGCCCGAGATGGCAAAAGAAACCGGGAAAAACATTAAAGCTCATTTTCCTCGGTATTTAGGAAAGAAATCCTATTTATACAGGATTGTCAAGAGTTTTGTAAGGAGTTTTCCTTGGGAATAAGACAGAAAAGAATATTTTTATACGTTTTTGATAGTTATACTCAAATTTTGGAAAGAATTTTTTTGTAGTATTCCAGGATTTAGTGACAGAGAAACCCATTTCTTGCAGGTTTTTTGGAAATTTTCTGGGTTTAGTGACAGAGAGACCCTTTTCTTGCTGGTTTGTTTTTTGGAAATTTTCCTGGGCTTATTGACAAAGAGACCCTTTTCTTGCAGGGTTTTTGGAAATTTTTCTGGGTTTAGTGACAGAGAAACCCTTTTCTTGCTGGTTTTTTGGAAATTTTCCTGGGTTTAGTGACGGAGAAACCCTTTTCTTGTAGGTTTTTTTGGAAATTTTCCTGGGCTTAGTGACAGAGAGACCCTTTTCTTGCAGGTTTTTTGGAAATTTTCTTGGGTTTAGTGACAGAGAAACCCTTTTCTTGCTGGTTTTTTGGAAATTTTCCTAGGTTTAGTGACAGAGAAACCCTTTTCTTGCAGGTTTTTTGGAAATTTTCCTGGGTTTAGAGACAGAGAAACCCTTTTCTTGCAGGTTTTTTGGAAATTTTCCTGGGTTTAGAGACAGAGAAACCCTTTTCTTGCAGGTTTTTTGGAAATTTTCCAGGGTTTAGTGACAGAGAAACCCTTTTCTTGCTGGTTTTTTGGAAATTTTCCTGGGTTTAGTGACAGAGAAACCCTTTTCTTGCAGTTTTTTTGGAAATTTTCCTGGGTTTAGTGACAGAGAAACCCTTTTCTTGCAGTTTTTTTGGAAATTTTCCTGGGTTTAGTGACAGAGAAACCCTTTTCTTGCAGATTTTTTGGAAATTTTCCTGGGTTTAGAGACAGAGAAACCCTTTTCTTGCAGGTTTTTTGGAAATTTTCCTGGGTTTAGAGACAGAGAAACCCTTTTCTTGCAGGTTTTTTGGAAATTTTCCAGGGTTTAGTGACAGAGAAACCCTTTTCTTGCTGGTTTTTTGGAAATTTTCCTGGGTTTAGTGACAGAGAAACCCTTTTCTTGCAGTTTTTTTGGAAATTTTCCTGGGTTTAGTGACAGAGAAACCATTTTCTTGCAGATTTTTTGGAAATTTTCCTGGCTTTTCAGACTAAAAAAACCAGGTTTATAGCGTTTTCGGGAGTTTTCCTTGGTTTTTCCGGAAGAAACCCCATTGATACAGGATTTTCAGAAGTTTTCCTAGGGTATAAGACAGGAGAAACGATTTTTACACGTTTTTGATAGTTTTACTATAATTTTGGACAGAAAAACCGTATTCTTAAAGATTTTTTTTTAGTTTTCCTGGGTATTTGTGACAGAGAAAACCTATTCTTGAAGGTTTTTTGGAAATTTTCTTGGGTTTTCAGACAAAGAAACCCCATTTTTAAAGGATTTTTGGGAGTATCCTTGGTTTTTCTTCAAGAAACCCTATTCATACTGGATTGTCAAGAGTTTCCCTAGGGTACCATATAAGACAAAAACTATTTTTACACGTTTTTGGAAGTTTTACTCAAATTTAGGACTAAAAAACCATATTTTTTAAGGTTTTTAATCGTTTTCCTGGGTTTTGTGACCAAGAAACCGTATTCTTGCAGGGTTTTTTTTGGAAATTTTCCTAGGTTTTTAAACAAAGAAACCTATTTTTACAGGATTTTCAGGAATTTTCCTAGGGCATAAGACAGAAAAAAAAAAATCATTTTTACAAGTTTTTGGTAGTTTTACTCAAATTTTGGACAGAGAAACCATATTTTTAAAGATTTTTAGTAGTTTTCCTTGGTTTTGTGACAGAGAAACCCTTTTCTCGCAAAAACGCAAAAAACGCTAAAATTTGATATTTTTTAAAGTTGTCAAAAATGGTCATACAAATAGTCAAATCAACTTGAAATTTTGCGTACATTACGAATCTGAAATAAAAAATCGGGCTTCTTTTTTGAAATAACGAAGTTAGGCTCTGTTGGGGGCACCCTGTATATCCAAACCCATTTTAAACTACACCATCAATTTCTTTGATTTAAATTAAAAGAGGTTTACATTTAACTTTTTTTCATAAAACCGCTTTTTAACGCTCTCCCAGAAGTATGCTATGTGTTTCCGGACACCCGGTATACAGTTTTTTGTCTTTTAATTTTAGAAATTATTCATTCTTTTCCTCCTTGCTTCCATGAATCGGATGAAATCTGATATTTGAAAAAGCGAATTGAATACTTTTGGTGAAAACGTAGAATATAAAATATTTGTAGATTCATCGAAAATATATACCAAACATTTAGTTTTTAGAGGCCCTCTTTTAGGTACTACATCATTTTCTAGTTTCAGTAGTTTATTAACAACTTTGCAACGTACAATTTAACTCAATTAATCAAGCGTTCAAGGGATGGCCAAGTTCTCTACATTACCAAGTTAAATGAAATAGGCTAGTTTCCAAACCGAATTACTCCATGGGTCACGATCGGCAGTATTCAAGTGTGCACACATGCAAAAAAAGTTTTAAATTTTTTTTACCGTTAAAAATAATTGAGTTGATTAGAAGAAGATCAGAGGGAAAATTATTCAGGAATCGCTGAGTTTTGTTGAACTCCGTCTACTTTTGGTTCATTACGAGCGTTCGAGAACTCCCTGGTGAATCCTTCATCAGTTACGATTCTCGTTTTATTTAAGAGAATTTCTCTGTGAGGTAAAGCCTACATATACAGGGTATTGGCACTTTGAAAATTAAATTTTCAAACTAAGATTAATTATTTAACCTGACGTCAAAAGAACCTGGTTTCTCTCTGCACAGCATTGATTTTTACAAAATTGAATAAAGTAGTTTGAGGATCACGATAACAACATTTGAAGTATCCTTTTTTCAGAATTTTGCCGAGGGAAGCGATTTCTGACAAAAAATATGAGAGAGAGGAACAAAAAAATCGTGATCTAATCACGGGTTGATAGGTAAGGGGTGTTTTATACGACTTTTTTTTCCTTTTCTGGTCGCAGAGACAAGGTTTTATTGAGAAGGGACGAAAACGGCTCCCAGAGGATCGCTCTTGGCTCAATGCCCCGTGGACGTAACCCAAACAACGTTAACAAAATAGTCGCCTTTTTTTCTTGAACAAAGGACACCAATTTTTGGTATCAGTCATAAAAAAAACACTTAATTTTGAAGAACTTTCCACATTGAGTAGACTGTCGAAATTAAAAGTATGTACTAGTTTGAAGAGCATCCAACCAAAACTTCCTTAAAGAGAAGTAAAAATGTAGGAGGGAGATGAATAAAAGAGGGGAAGTATAAAGGGGGGGGGGTGAAGTATATGGGAGAGGAAGTATAACCGAGGGGGGGTGAAGTAAATGGGAGGGGAAGTATAACCGAGGGGGGGGTATAAGAGAGGGGAAGTATAAAAAAATCTACCTAAAAGGGGAAGTATAAAGGAGGAAGTATAAAGGGGGGAAGTATAATGGAGAGGTAAGTATAACGGAGGGGGAAACATAACGGTGGGGGAAGTATAGAAGAGGGGAAGTAAAAAGGGGGGGGGAGTATAATGTAGAGGGAAGTATAAAGGAGGGGAAGTATAACTGAGGGGAAGTATAAAGGAGGGGAAGTATAACCGAGGGGGAATCATAACGGAGGGGGAAACATAACGGTGGGGGAAGTGGAAGGAGGAAGTATAAAGGGGGGAGTATAAAGGGGGGAGTATAAAGGGGGAAGTTTAAAGGGGGAAGTATAAAGGAGGGAAGTATAAAGGAGGGGAAGTATAACGGGGGAAGTATAACGGGGGGAAGTATGAAGGAGGGGAAGTATGAAGAAGGGGGAAGTTTTTTTCGAAATTTTTTAAAAGTTTTTTCCGAATATTATTTCAAGTATCAAGGTAGAAATAATGGGCTCTTTGCCCTAGGGATGTGCCTCACGTAACGGGGGGAAGTATGAAATTTTTCCCAACTAAATAAAATGATAATTAAAAAATGACAATTTTTTTACTTCAAAAGTTCGTTAAAAAGGAGTTTTTGGTGAAAATTTGATGAAAATCGGATCAACGGTTCGGCCGCAGCGCATTTTTTAAAATTTCATACGTGCATATCTCCGCCATTTTTTCAAAATTCAAAAATGGAAGATTTTGGGAAAATTTGGTGAAAATCGGTTGAAAACTGTGGCCGTAAAGTGTTCCGGAAAAATGCTACGGCCGGCCGGCACCACAGACAAAGTTGAGATCGGTAAAGATCAATATTCGATTTGAGACCCTTCCCCAAAAACCCGACGTCGAGGGTATCACAATAACTTCTTTAATCCCCCATTTTTTTTATCTTTTGCGATAGTCTCAAATTTTTCTTGGTCTACGGAAACCTAAAGGGATGTTTGCCATTAATATTTACATATTTTTCCTTCATGCTTACGAATTTTTACAACCCAAATAGCACCAATTTTTTTACAATATTACATTATACAAACAATATGTATAAATAAGAATATAAACAATTATAAAATATAGAACTTTAACAACTTTTAACAAAATAAACTCTCTGAAAATACAGCAAAATCATCAATTCAGGTACCAACGTACTAGATTTGATTTTATGAAAGACATGGGGTCAACAAAATGATCCAAATCAGTGGAGTTTAGTAATAAATTGAAGGTTGATAGGGCTGTGATATGAAGCGGTTTAAAATTTTGATTTGTTTTCCTCAACTTTTTGTGAACAGACTCCATTTTTGGGTGGTGTTTTGAATAATATTTACCTGCTGTAGTCTATGGAGTTTTGGCCTGTTTAATTTAATTATATGACGATGTGTTATTACCCTGTTAATTGGATATCTAGAGCTGCCAGTTCAATTTCGATTTGTAGGCACTCTGGTTACGCTAATATGCGCTATCTAAATAGGATGGGGCTGCAATTAAAATCGTATTGAATACTTGCGAGTATCATTGTTAATTTTAATTCGTTTCACAGGTTTAACAATAAAGAACATTTTTAAAAAGAATTGTGATTGAATGGTTTGCATGAATGTGTATTATACCATTTTCCCCTTGGAAATGGGTGGGGATTGTTCCCCCACATTTCATTTTAGAAAACACTTAACTAATAAAATCGTTCTCTAAAGTGGACGTTTTGGAAAAAAAAATTTCGCTCAAGGGCCCTTTTTTTATTCAAAAGACCTTCGGTAACGACATAAACGATAACTGCGTCGACACCGTCACAGCAAAAACCAAAGAAAAAAAATTTTCTTCATAAAAAAAGGAAACTTGATAACTTTTCATTTTGGTTTCCCTCAATATTGACTTCCCTTGATCACTAATTGCTTTCCGGCCAATCGTGGCGTCGGCGGTCGCACTTCTGATTGCCTCTCTAAAAGGTTATCCTCGGCGCCCTTGGCTAAACGGAGTGACGTACCAGGAAATACGATTCCTGCGGCCGTTTCATCCGGGAAATTTAATTCTCCATCTCTCGCTGATGGAACAGCTCTTTTATTTTTTCATCTTTTTTTCCTCCCTATAGACCTAGCGGAAAGAGAAGGGGGTAAAAAAGTCAATTTTCAAAGGAACAATAAGATCCTTTGAACTCGCTTTAATCATTTTCGTTTTCAATTTAAACAACGATTTCAATAAGTAAAGACTAAAAAGTGTTTTACCAACTCACCTAATGACAATATGGATTACAGCAGACAGTTTTATTTCCTGAATGATATGAGATAAAAGTTACATCAAACAAAATACCTTTTTGTCCAACTTGTCTTTTAGATGTCCTATCCAGAAAGATGTCGCTGTCAAAGGTGTTTTAACAGCATCGATTTGTAATGGCGATATTTTCATCCTAGATAAAAAACTTTCCATTTAATTTTAAGCTTCGCTTGTAGCCTAAGTGTAAATCCGTGTTGTGGGTATAACTTGAACGAATGATAAGTGACCGGGGCGTTTGTGGATAATGGGATTAAACTGATTGTAATTAAATTAATCGAAGTTAATTATTAATCAAATGTAGCTTGGTGTTTCATTGGTAGTCGATGATAGCAACATTTTTATTGTTTATTGTTTAGGGGGGGGGGGAGGTGTTAATATTGTGTAAATGAAAAAATGAAATGAATAAAATTCAATTTACATTCTAATTTTTATTGCGTATGTATTCCGCAAGGGGGTTGATTTTAATATTATATAATTAACCAATAATGGAGGAAGAAATGACAGTGATAACGGGTATCTCATGACGCGTTTCGGCTTAAAAAGCCTCATCAGGTGAGCTATATCACAATCATTTCTATCTTTCACTGTGCCCCTATCCAGAAGATATAGGGAATATGATTGTGATAGAAGGAATAGCTCACCTGACGAGGCTTTTTAAGCCGAAACGCGTCGAGAGATACCCGTTGTCAGTCATTTATTCCTCCATTATTGGATAATTATATGATAGTAAAATCAACCCCCTTGTGTAATAAAAACGCAATAAAAATTAGAATGTACATAAATGTAGAGTATTGCCATGACAGTAAATCTGTCTTAAAAATTATAAAAACCAATAATGAGGTGGTGAGTGGCTCTATCTCTTGGAGAACGGTGGCGGCGGTGAACTTTAGGGAGACGGCTTCCCGCTCTATCCACTAAGTCTCTTGGAGACAGGGGCACAGTGAAAAGATAGAAATGATTGTGATAGAGGGAATAGCTCACCTGACGAGGCTTTTTAAGCCGAAACGCGTCGTGAGATACTCGTTATCAAAGTCATTTCTTCCTCCATTATTAGTTAATTATATGATAGTTAAATTTTAATATTATTAAATTAATTTAATATAATTCCAGATGACTAACTGGCTAACTGAACCATCCGTTTTACTCCTATTTTTTGTCACCAAGGTGGGGGAACAATCCCCACCCATTTTCTGGTTGGGGGAATACCAGTTCACAAAATAAACCGTTTTTTCCTCCTCTCTTTTGAAAAATAGTTAAGCTATTTTTCCACTGTTAAAACGGATGTTCGATGAAATGTAGAGGAAAACAACACAAAACTCGGTAAATGATAAACTACTGAACTGCTGAATAAATGGGGTTTTCTCGGTCAGAAAATCGAACAAAATGACCAAAAGTCTGGTTAAAAAGATGCGCAACCCCCGTTCACCTTATTAAACGTGTGTTGGTAAGCCTGAAAACCACGGAAAATGTGAAAATTCGGGTTAATAAACGCGCAAATGTTTATAGACGAGAAAATCAAGGTATCGAAAGGGGACTATATGTGCAGTTATCACTGAAAACAATTTATGCACTTTGCAAATTTCATTGAATTTCATCTTGAAAATTCATATTGGCAGGTTGTTTTCGGAAGGGCCGGTCGAAGTTTCCGTTAATTCCATCGCTGCTCAGTTTCACGTCACAACTAAACTTTTGTTATAAACTTTTAATTTTTTTTTTCTAGATTTTTATCAAAGCGTATAATAATAATAAAGTTAATTGGGATAATTACCATCCCTTTTTTTTAAATTGTATCAGTTTAAATTCAATTGAGTGGACATTTGAGAAATGCGGTTCGACGGTTTTCCACGCGATTAAATAGTTTCAGCTGTCTGTACGCAATATTTTACAACTCGGTTCGTTTTAACACCGCGGCGTCCTTTTCCCTTGATAAATTCTTTTTGTTCTATTCCCTTTTTAAAGAGCCCTTTTCCCTGAATACCTCAACTCTAAATAAAAAACCGTCGGCATTTTTCAAGCGTTTCTCTGTCAATAACGACCATACAAAATTAACGGTTTTTCGATTTATTTTGATCACCAGTGGTTGTCATAAAATCATCCATTTCATTTCCTTAATACTGTTGGGGTGGGGAGGTACATAAAACATTTTTTTCCCTTTTATCTACAAAAAAATATATGTTACAGTTTGGTATGTCCGAGAGCCAAAAACTGGCTCTATCATTATTCAACCGCGCCATCCTTCCTCGCCATTAAACTTTTAATAAATGGACCGAAGAATGAGAATGCCTATATTCCTAATTTGCGTTGCACATTTTTAACTTCCTCAAAAAGAAGACCCCTTCATATGATCTTTTCCGAGGTTGTTTGTGGTGCCGGCCATCCGTTGCATTTTTTCGTTTTTTGAAACCAAATTTTCACAAAAATGGCGGAGACCTGTCTGTGCAATATTTGCTTCCCTCTGAAATTAACTTCCTTAAAGAATCTCAATTTTGTCTGTAGTGCCGGCCGGCCGTCCGTAGAATTTTTTCCGGAACACCGTTTTTTCCGGCCACAGTTTTCAACCGATTTTCACCAAATTTTCACACAAATTTCTTTAGCCAGTTAAGAAAAAACTAACGAGGGCGATTTTTGAAATTCGAAAAATGGCAGAGATATGTCTGTTTGAAATTTTAAAAAATTCACTGCGGCCTAACCGTTGGTCCGATTTTCACCAATTTTTCACCAATTACTCCTTATATTTTTGACGAATTTTTGGTGTAAAAAAATGCCACTTTCTAATTATTATTTTTTTTAGTAGGGAAAAATTTCATACTTCTATCCATTACGAGAGGCACTTCCGCAGGGCAAAGAGCCCATTATTTCTACCTTGCCAATTTTTCGAAAAAACAAACTTAGAAAATTTTTCAGAAAAAAAAGCGCAAATTTTAAAAAGAAAACCCGGAAAATTTTTCGAAAAAACAAATAACTCGGAAAATTAACAAAAAAAACTCGGAAATTAAAAAAAAAAAAAAAAAAAAAAAAAAAACAGACAATTTTTCGAAAAAACAAACTTGGAAAATTTTTCGAAAAAAAAAAAAAAACTTCCCCCTTCCTTATACTTCCCCCTCCATTATACTTCCCTCCCATATACTTCTCCCTCCTATTTTGTTACTTCTCTCTAAGGAAGTTTTGTTGGAAGCTCCTCAAACCAGTACTTTTATTATGTTGAACTCTTCTCCTCCTAATATTTATTTCACGTAGAAGATTACTTTTGATTTCGAAAGTCATTCAAATAACCTTGTACTTGACAGTTACTCTGTATAATTTATTTTCCAATGTATTCACATTTTGAAGGGTTTTTCCATGTCTGTCTACGATAGTTTGAATAATCAAATGTTCATGTTCAACATTAACATATAACGAAAATTGTTAGCTCTGAGGTTTGTGGATATGTTTGATGATTGAAATATTAATTTAAGTTGTCTGCATATGACATAGCAGTTCCATATTTTATTGAACACACATCAAAGGTGAATATTACACAGAACTATTGGAATTTATCAACTTTTGTAGTAATTTTATTGTGTTAAATCGAAATATTTAAACCGAAATAGAGTGCCTACAACTCATCCGAAAGTATTCTCATCCGAATGTCGACTCATCCGAAAAATAATAGAAATAGAAAAAATATAAACAGACAACTCATCCGAAAGTATTCTCATCCGAAAAAGGGGCGTGGCCGTTTCGGATGAGTAGACATTCGGACGAGAATACTTTCGGATGAGTTGTCTGTTTATATTTTTTTTAAAATATTATACTTTAATAAAATAGAAAACAGTGAATACAAATCATCCGAAAGTATTCTCATCCGAATGTCTACTCGTCCGAAAACTAACGTACAAAAATTGCTGCGTCGTAGAAATGAGGCAGCGTTCCACCCCAGCAAGTTTTAAACTCCTTTTTGGGCGTACCGAGCTCATTATCCATCCCAGGGCAGCCTACAGGGTGAGCAAATCCTCGCGAGACTAAAAAAATCAACCCCCTTGTGTCATTAAACGAGCTGATCCTCGCGGGAAAAAAAAAATTAACCCCCTTTTGTCATAAAACGAGCACATCCTCGCGAGAGGAAAAAAAATTAACCCCCTTGTGTCTCAAAACGAGCTGATCCTCGCAAAAATAAACAAACAAACCGACCGTGACTTGCGAGGGTCGAACGCTGCCGCATTTCTACGACGCAGCAATTTTTGTACGTTAGTTTTCGGACGAGTAGACATTCGGAAGATAATACTTTCGGATGAGTTGTATTCACTGTTTTCTATTTTATTAAAGTATAATATTTAAAAAAAATATAAACAGACAACTCATCCGAAAGTATTCTCGTCCGAATGTCTACTCATCCGAAACGGCCACGCCCCTTTTTCGGATGAGTCGCCTGTTTATATTTTTTCTATTTCTATTATTTTTTGGATGAGTAGACATTCGGACGAGAATACTTTCGTATGAGTTGTGTGCCCCCCCCGAAATATTATTAATAAACTGGAAATAAGGGAGAGGCGATTTCTTCAAATGTGGCCAAACATCATTTTTAACGCGTCAACTCCAGTGCGCCCGTTGGCTACCAAGATTCTTCCCTCTTTTCGTTGGACATTAATCATTATTTATGACCCCTAAAGATTTAAGGGTTATAAAACGAAGTTTCTTTTTATCTTTGCTAAATATAAATGCAAAGGAAATTTTTTTTGGAAAAAGTGCTCCCTAAACCGTGTATAGATTGCCAAAATAAAGAGAATGAATTTTTGTAAAAAAATTTTCGATGATTTTTATTGTCAAAAAATAGGAAACTACTTCCAGGCGCCTTCTATTTCTGTCTAAACTCCTGTTTGAAATATGAAATTCCCCTGAAATATGAAATTCTTCTAATGTAGGGCGAAAGCTAACAAACCATCGCCGATTTGTCTCGCGGTTGTTACCATAGTTACTCTCCTACAATTTCGCCGTTTGCTTAATTAACGAATACGTTAACCTCTTCGGTAAATTCGTTTAAAAGATAAGTATTTAAATCGTTGTGTGCTTGAGAGTTTCGAGAATTCCATAAAAAGTTTAAAAAAAAGTATTGAAATGAAATAAATTTAATTAAAAAGACTTTGATTCATGACCTTTATTATTTTCTAAGCTAAGATTAAATAAAGTTGTGTCAACACCCCCAACTTTTTTTCTCTCTCTCTGAAGCGAGATTCCGAGCGACACATCCATCTAAAAAGTGTCAAGTAAAGCCCCTTATCATTTTATTGGGAAAAAAAAATTCTAAAGAAAATTTGAATTTTAAAATTCAGTGAAAATGGAAAATCTAGTGTGGAAGGGTTTTTGTTGGTTATTACACCATGAAGGGTAAGCTTGTTGCTTTTAACATCTGAAAACGTCCCCATATATATTATCTTCCCCACTTTTCTCAACGGTTTTAATTAAATTAAGTAACCCTCACGTAAGCGGGTCGTGTTGTCTTACCCTTTATAACCCAACGATGATAAAAATTAAGAGATTAACTTTTCAAAAATAATATTATTGTCGCCCTCGACATTCTAGGGGAAGATATTAAAATCCTTATGGGAACTACGGCACGGAAAAAAGGGATTAGTGTTCCAGTGATACCCTTGGGAAAAGAAAATACCCAGGACTATCGTGGTGAATTTTTAAAACTTGTATATTCCTACGGTGTTCAATGACTATGGTAGAATGTTAAAAGAAATAAAACGAGGAAAAAAAAGAGGAAAATAACAGGAGATGAGGAAAGAAAAAAGAGGATGAAAAAAAAGTATAATGAAGGAAACTTTACTCCTTAGGTAACCGTTCAGATTTTTCCACCATTAAAGCAAATAACGGAGAGTTTAAAAAAAAAAGAAGGCGGGCTTGTAAAGTAAAACGACTTCACACGCAACTTTAACAAAGATTCCACAAACTGAAAGCTTTACAGGTTAGAAACTTTGTAGGAAATGGTGTTTATTCCCCCTTTTTTTGCTTTTCCTTTTCCGTAATGACTGATTAGCCTAGGAAGTTTTAAAAATATGGTGTAAGGTGAGGATCAAAGCGGCTATGTAATTAAGAAGAATAAGTAAAATTTTGCTTTCCTCCAATTTTCAAAAATAATGCGATTTTAATTCAAAAAATTTATTCCTTCATACCTCCTCCAAATATGGCGATTTAAATTAAAAATTCAAACATGTCTTCTGGCGTTATAGTATGGTTTTTTAGTTTTAAAAAAAGGGGTTAAAAAAATTCTTTTTTGAAGAGCTTCGAACGAAAACAGCTTAAAAGGAAGTGAAAATATGGGAGGGTGAAGTATTAAAGAGGGGAAGTATAACGGTGGGGGAGTACAACAGAGGGGGAAGTATAACGGAGGTGAAGTTTTTTTTTTTCGAAATTTTTTCAAAGAATGTAGGTTGGGGAAGGGTAAGGGAGGTGGAGTGTAAGAAAGGGCTTCCCCTTAAGTATAAAGGAGGGGGGCGTATAACGGAGGGGGAAGTATAAGGGAGGGGGTGTATAAAGGAGGGGGAGTATAACAGAGGGGGAAGAATAACGGAGGGGGTGTATGAAGGAGGGGAGTATAACGGAGGGGGAAAAATAACGGAGGTGAAGTTTTTTTTTGAAAATTTTCCAAGTTTTTTTTTTGAAATTTTTTCAAAGAATGTAGGTTGGGTAAGGGAGGGGAAGTGTAAGAAAGGGGAAGTATAAAGGAGTTGGAGTATAACGGAGGGGGAAGAATAAGGGAGGGGAAGTATAAGGGAGGGGAAGTGTAACGAAGGGGAAGTATAACTCCGTTATACTTCCGGAGTACAACGGAGTTGAAGTTTTTATTTCGAAAATTTTCCAAGTTTTTTTTTCGAAAATTTTTCAAAGTATGAAGGTAGGGGAAGTGTAAGGGAGGGGAAGTGTAAGAGAGGGGAAGTATAAAGGAGGGGGGCGTATAAGGGAGGGGGTGTATAAAGGAGGGGGACTATAACGGAGGGGGAAGAATAACGGAGGTGAAGTTTTTTTTTCGAAAATTTTCCAAGTTTTTTTTTTGAAATTTTTTCAAAGAATGTTGGTTGGGTAAGGGTAAGGGAGGGGAAGTATAAAGGATTGGGAGTATAACGGAGGGGGAAGTATAAGGGAGGGGAAGTATAACGGAGGGGAAGTACAACGGAGTTGAAGTTTTTTTTCCGAAAGTTTTTCAAAGTATGAAGGTAGGGGAAGTGTAAGAGAGGGGAAGTATAAGGGAGGGGCAGTATAACGGAGGTGAAGTTTTTTTTTCCGAAAATTTTCCAAGTTTTTTTTTTTCGAAATTTTTTCAAAGTACATATGAAGGTAGAAATAGTGGGATTTTCGCACAAGGGACGTCCCTCGGTAGTTTCTTGTTCACCGACTAAAGAAAATTTGGTGAAAATTTGTTGAAAACTGTGGCAAAAACGTGTTCCGGAAAAATTTCTACGGACGGCCCGACGGCACCACAGACAAAGTTTAAATCGGCAAAGATCATTATCCGAATTGAACCTACAGGGTCTGGAAGGTCTTTACCATTTTTTTTAAACATCTTAAGATCGCCCGCCTCCATATCGTGAAAATACAGGATCATTTTGGCCTAATCCTCAAATAAAAAATTAGCTCTTTACTCTAGAGAGCTCCAGGTTTCCCTAGTGAATTAATCGGAGTGCCTATAAAATATTCTATACGACAATCTTTTTTAAAATCCCTTCATGAAAATTCAATCCTCCGTTTCCATATTTATTTAAATTAACTTCTTTACAGTCCCTTTGATTAAAACAAAATAAAAACAAAAATGAAAAAGAAAATCAATTTTGTTACAATAAAATAAGTAAAGGTACTTTTATTTTATCGTTCTCAATTGATACGTTTTATCTGGATCCAGATGGCCAGGGACTTCCCGAAGCTCGATATATACAGAAATTTCCCATTCTTGTTTATATTCAGGGGCCTTACCAATAAAAGGTTTTTATTCACTGACATTTTTTACGTTCTACAATCGAGGGAATACGTTATTTTCAGCTTCTATATGTGGGAAAACGTTTTCACTTTTAGACTTGTGATCCCCGACATAATTTGCGAATCGATCATAGCGATCAAAGGGGCCTTAAATGAGCCTTTCAGGGTTGATTTATTGGCCTGAATATCGTCCTCATATATCATAAACGAAAAAAATAATATGTTTAGGCTTTGAATGCCTTGAAAGATGACGTTATTTGTAATATTTTCGGAAAATATTTTTTGATGTATAAGCTGTACCTACTACGCAAATGAAGTAATTTTTCTTGTAAACGATTTCCTTGTTCGCAACCCTCTAAATGAGAAACAATAAGTTATATTTCAAGATTCTTTTTAATTCTGTTTTCTCGAGTTGTGGTAGAAAGATTAAACGGTACATCGGATAAGTCATTTTTTATCAATTTTGAGTTAGGCATTGTTTCTGATGGTAAATTTTGTGGTGCATCGAATTCCGTTGGTAGTTTAACCCTATTACAAACAGAAAACGCGTAGTTCACGATTTAGCCAACGGGTGATGCATTGATTCCAATGAGAAAAATTATCCGTTTTTTGGCTCTCCTGAAAACCTTGGAAAAATGACTTGTCCGGTGTTAGAACTAACGCGACGACATATGACTTAACTGTACCATACAACGCGCAAGCGCGACCTTTCATGTGTTTTTAGTTCGCGCGTTTTTCAAAAATTCATCTTTGAGACTAAATTAAAACTAGTTTGACAACACGAGGGGGCTAATTTTTTTTTCTCTCCGAACGAGCTTTCCTTGCGAGAGGAAAAAAATTAACACCCTCGTGTTATCAATCGAGCGCTCCTTGCGAGAGGAAAAAAATGGCTAAACAACAGAAGAAAGCTCGCGCATGCGCATTCCTCTGCTGGCTCGCGCGTGTGCGTTGTATGGTACCTACCGTTAAGTCATATGAACCGATTAAACAAGAGTTCATGGGATGATTTTTTTTCCCTCCAAAATAAAATAATTATAAATCTAAGCCTTTTAACAACATAGATCTGAGAAAAGAGAATAGTCTATGTTTCATAAGATTCTGTAAACTGTAAACATAGCTGAAGAGCGATTTTTGAGAATGCGGGAAGGTAGAGAAGAACAAACGTTCCACAGTCCTCTAAAAAGAACCCCCTCTTCAAAACCACCACATTGTTTTATGGCAGTTGTACCAACTTTATGGACATATCAATAATTCCCTTTTTCTTTTGTTTAACTTCTAAAGCATGAGGAAAATTAATTTAATAATTCAATGTATGTTGTGGATATTATATTCATGAATTTCCATAAGGTCGACTTATTGAAAAGCTCTTATTTTTGTTAGTCCCTTTGTTTCTCAGTTTACGTCCTTTTGTTTACGTACGTTTACGATTTATTTTAGATTTTCAAAAAATGAAAAACAATAATTGAATTACTTCAGATTTTGTTTGTAAGTGGTGCTAACGAAGTTTAACTCTGCTTTTGATATTTACACTAATTTTTGTCCAAGAACCGTCATAATTATAACATCAAAAGACTTTTAATATAATTCAGAGGTGGAGGAATTTAATGTTTGAGAAACGAAAACGGTTAATGAGAAGCGATTGACAGGGAATTCGGCGCCAAAGGGTTAAAAAGGATGATATTAAACGTTGTCCGCCATCAGAAGGGACCGGGGAGATTATTAATGGCATACAATCAATAAAACACAACCGGTGCCAAGTGTTGTCGCAACGTTCAGAATGTTTTTTTGTCTTCTCGCTCTTGACTCCCCGAAAACCACTATTCATTTTCCCGCTGAAAACCCCCCCGACATATTAGATACGACCACGAGTCACCAACCTCGGAATATATTTTTTTTCCACCCGGAACATAGATAACGTGTTAAAATCATGTTTTGTTTTGTACTTTTCATTCTATTATTCAGAAAAACAAATTTAATTTCTAACTTTGTAGTTAGACTATTTCGGTTGACACAACTTTATTTTCGTTTTTAGACAGTCGGAAAGCCGAGGTCTTCCGACAGTTTTTTTGTTGCTGGACAGACGAAAGATAGTTATTTCGGTTTTCAAACTACTATTTCGGTGTTTAGACTGCTATTTCGGTGTCATAAGAATGTCAGAAAGTCATAAGATTGTTATTTCGGTGTTCAGACCATTATTTTGGTTTTCAGATTGCTATTTCAGCGTTTAGACAATCAGAAGGCCGTAATTTCGGTCGTCCGACAGTTTTTTTGTCGATGGACAGACGAAAGATAGTTATTTCGGTTTTCAAACTGCTATTTCGGTGTTTAGACAGTCGGAAGGCCGTAATTTCGGTTGTCCGACAGTTTTTATGTTGCACAAATGACAGTTATTTCGGTTGTTAGACCGTTATTTCGGTTTTCAGACTGCTATTTTGGTGCTTTGAAAGTTGGGTTTGAAAGTTTTGGTGTTTAGGTAGACAGTCGGAAGGCCGTAATTTCGGTTGTCCGACAGTTTTTATGTTGCACAAAAGACAGTTATTTCGGTTGTTAGACCGTTATTTCGGTGGTCAGACCGTTATTTCGGTTGTCAGACTGCTATTTTGGTGTTCAGAAAGTCATAAGTTTGTTATTTCGCTGTTCAGACCATTATTTTGGTTTTCAGACTGCTATTTCGGTGCTTTGAAAATTGGAAGACAGTTATTTCGGTGGTCAGACCGTTATTTCGGTTGTCAGACTGCTATTTTGGTGTTTAGAAACGCATAAGTTTGTTATTTCGCTGTTCAGACCATTATTTTGGTTGTCAGACTGCTATTTCGGCGTTTAGACAGTCAGAAGGCCGTAATTTCGGTCGTCCGACAGTTTTTATGTTGATGGACATACGGAAGACAGTTATTTCGGTTGTCAGACCGTTATTTCGATTTTCAGACTGCTATTTTGGTGCTTTGAAGGTTGGAAGACAGTTATTTCGGTGGTCAGACCGTTATTTCGGTAGCTTAACAGTCGGAAGACCGTGAGTCCGATTGTTTTTTTTTCGGTCGTCCGACAGTTTTTTTGTTGCTATTTCGGTTTTTCTGACTGCTATTTCGGCGTTTAGACAGTCATAAGATTGTTATTTCGGTGTTCAGACCATTATTTTGGTTTTCAGACTGCTATTTTAGTTCTTTGAAAGTTGGAAGACAGTTATTTCGGTGGTCAGACCGTTATTTCGGTAGTTTAATAGTCGGAAGACCGTGAGTCCGACTGTTTTTTCGGTTGTTAGACAGTCAAAAGACTGTTATTTCGATGGTCAGACCGTTATTCCGGTTTTCAGACTGCTATTTCGGAGTTCAGAAAGTCATAAGATTGTTATTTCCGCGTCAAACTGCTATTCCGTTGTTTACACAGTCGGAATTCCGTAAATTCGGTTGTCTGTAAGTTTTTATGTTGATGGACAGACAAAAGACAATTATTTCGGTTGTCAGACCGTTATTTCGGTTTTCAGACTGCTATTTCGGTGCTTTGAAAGTTGGAAGACAGTTATTTCGGTGGTCAGACCGTTATTTCGGTAGTTTAGCTGTCGGAAGACCATGAGTCCGACTGTTTTTTCGGTTGCTAGACAGTCAGAAGACTGTAATTTCGATGGTCAAACCGTTATTTCGGTTGTCTACACTACATACGCTTTTGCTATTTTTGTTTAAATTTATCCACAACATACCTAATAGAGCAAACTTTCAATTAATTTAATATAGTTATTAAACGTTGGTTCTGAGAATATCCAAATCCTCTGCAAAGTTTCGTACACGTTACATTCTATAGGTAATCCTGCTTATGGATTGTATGAAAAGTTTTCAACCTACTACGCTGTTAACTTAATTTGAATATGGAACAATCCTTTGAGGGAAAGTTTCTTATGATTTATGTTGAAAGACATTTAATCGAGGAAAATTATTGTTACTTATAATCGCCATTTTAGAAATTCGGACGTCCCTTTTCGCGGTGTGAGTAGTGGCAGAAAAGGGGGAGATGAAATATCCAATACTCGGCTTGAATAGAAATGAGAAGAGCTTAATTAAAATGGCACCCAGAAACATTTTCACGATAATTAAGCCCCTTTTGTTCAATAGAGAGAGGTTTATTTTTCACGGTTTCAAAAATAAACTTTTCATTCTGATTTTGTGTAATGTCAAGTTTACTCAAATTTTTCATTTTTGCTGTATTTTCCAATTAGAACGGGGGGAAAAATACAAAATTTTCCTCGAATTCGTTTTCACGTTGATTTTTGGAGGCTGAATTTTTCCGAGTTACTTTCTGCTCGAACGACAGGATTCGACGCCACTTATACCAATTCATCGAGAATCCCCCTCATTCCATCCTACAATACGAACAAAGGGAACCCTTTAAGTAAGTTTTGAAATAAACAAAATGTTGAAGGAAAACGTGACTTTAGGGCAACGTGAGCGTTTGAAATCAAAAAACTTTTTTCCCATCCCCTCCACCTGTTAAGAGAAAATAATACTTTTTCTTTTATTACTTTATATTTGAGTTAAATTATTAATTTAAAAATCAATTTTAACCAATAATTACTGTGATACAAGGTGACACAGGTAAGCAGGTGTGCATCATTTTTCTATAATTTTTCTGTAACTCCATCCCCTGAGAGACTTCATGGATATAGCGGAAAGACAATCTCTCTGAAGCTTCTGCCGCCACTGTTCCCCAAGAGATAGAGCCACTTGCCACCTCATTATTGGTTTTTAAATTTTTCTGCTTTTATTGGTTTAAATATGAGGCGCTACGGGTACGAAGGGCGAACTCAACAAAACGTAGTTTCAAGATATTTGCATTTTAAAGTTTTATGTTACGGGCGAACTCAACAAAAAAGCCATGCCCTGGAATGGGAAAAGGAGTGATTTTAATATGAGTGATTGTGGACTAGGATGTGGAGTTCGCCCTTCGTACCCGCTCGGATGTCGCAGTTAGAGCTTTGCTACGTTTTTACGTATTTAAAGGGGAAAAAAGGGCGAACTCAACATAAAAATTATATGGGTGTATTCACCAAGAGGTCTAGAATCTGAAAATGAAAAAAAATTTGTCCGATGTTGAGTTCGCCCTTCGTACCCGGAGCGCCTCATATTAAAATTATTTTTATTTTTTACAGTGACTTGTCCCATAGAAATTTAATGGATGCAATAGGAAGTCCTCTAGAATGCAGGCGCCCTCACCGTTGACCATAGTTCCCTACAAGGTGGAGCCATATTCGCCACGATTGCAATTGGTTATGACACGTTTTTTTGGGGGTGCCTGGAAGGCCTTCCCTCAAAAAACCATACACAGAGGGTATTAAAATAATCTCTCTTTTTGAGAACTAAACATTTATAACAAAACAACATACTTAGGACAAATTGGAGAGTATCTTTGGTTATCTCGCTTTAAGATCAAATCATAATTACTGTGATACAGGGTGTCTCACGATGGGTTTCGGCTTAAAAAGCCTCGTCAGGGGAGCAGGTGTACATCATTTTTCTGTAACTCCGTCCCCTGAGAGACTTCATGAATATAGCGGGAAGACAAACCCCCTGAAGCGTCTGCCGCCACTGTTTCCTACAAGGTGGAGCCACGATCGCCACTTCGTAATTGCTATTGGTTATAATGTCACGTTCTTTTGGGGGAGCCTGGAAGGCCTTCTCTCCAAAAACCATACACAGAGGGTATTACAATAATCTCTCTTTTTGAGAACTAAACAATTATAACAAAACAACTTAGGACAAATTGGAGAGGATCTTTGGTTATCTCGTTTTAAGATCAAATCTTAATTACTGCGATACAGGGTGTCTCACGATGGGTTTCGGCTTAAAAAGCCTCGTCAGGGGAGCAGATGTGCATCTTTTTTCTGTAACTCTATCCCCTGAGAGACTCCATGGATATAGCGGGAAGACAAACCCCCTAAAGCGTCTGCCGCCACTGTTCCCCAAGAGATAGAGCCACTTGCCACCTCATTATTGGTTATTAAATTTCACCGTTGACCATAGTTCCCTACAAGGTGGAGCCACGATCGCCACTTCTTTATTGCTATTGGTTATAATGACACTTTTTTGGGGGAGCCTGGAAAGCCTTCTCTCAAAAAACCATACACAGAGGGTATTACAATAATATCTTTTTTTGAGAACTAAACAATTATAACAAAACAACTTAGGACAAATTGGAGAGGATCTTTGGTTATCTCGTTTTAAGATCAAACAATGATGACGTCAGGGTAAATTTAAGCCACCAGCTTCTCTCCCCTCTTGAGAAAGCGACCTAATTAATTTGGCTTAGCCTAAGCGAATGATAAATCTAATATGGTTTAACGTTAGCACTCAGATAAGTAATTGGTCCCCCGTCTAATTGCGTACGATAAAAAAAAATTTTTTTAATAAAAAAAAAAAGAAAACGTGTTTATTTACACTTTATTTAATGAATATTCAAAAATCCAGTGAGTTAATAAAGAAAGATATTTTTTAATATGAAAAAAAGCGTTAAACTTGAAAATTTCCCAGATGTTTACGAAAGCACAAAGAAAGAGGGAGGTCGGAAAACATTTTTTAAAAGGGGCAGTTAGATGAAAAGGAAAATGTTGAAAGAGGTTAGGGAAGACTAAATAACCCTCTTCACCCCTTCCCGAGTTAAGTGAGGAGCAATGAATACTGTATATTCTTTAGGTCTGAATAAATAACCTCCACAAGGATATAGTAGGCCCCCTTTTCCCTCGGCCATTGTTGTAAAACTTTTCTTTTTAGTTATTCATAAAACGTCATGGGTGAAAATGTTTCCTTACACCGGCTTTGGGGTAAGTTAATACCTCTTTTATTATTTTTATATGAAGAAGATTTAAACGAAAATAAAATTCTCTCATATAGGATACGTTGTTTCTTCACAACCTTATAAATTTAGAAAGTAAAAAAGTATATTTTATTGTTTTCTTCTTCCAGAATTCAATTTCATTTTCTTGAGGGCAGCTTTCGTTTTTTTAGCTATAGTAAATTATCTGAAAAGATTTCCGAAATGTAAATTTGTTAATAAAAGAGTTTTTTTAATCCTTAATCTTTCACAAACAAGCTTACAAACGCTTAAGTGAGATTAAAATGAACGAAATAAAATTTTCTCAGGAAATGTCATTCCGAGATTTTCTGATCTTCGCAAAGGATAAAATTAGGATTCCGCCGAGGTTAACTTGGGGGTTGATTTAAGCGAGTACAAAGGGATTTTCCTGCTCTTTTACTAGAATGAAGGTTTCAACTTTTTAATGACGTTCATCATGGATTTTCAGGATATTTGAACACAAATTGTTTGTGTGTTTAACACTTTGATCAACGATTCTAATCCATTTCAAAGAGATTTAAAATACGTAGGAACAACATTATTTCTTTTAGCGGATTAAACGAAAATACGATTTGTAAAATATTTAAATTACTTATATTTACATAATGAAAGCCTGGTGAGTCGTAAGTGGGGTAAGACCGAACCCCTTAGTTATTTTTGTGAATAAATTTATGATGAGATAAATTTTTTATTATTCATAAAGCCTGTTTGCTACCAGAGAATGATGAAAAATTTTTTTCGAACCATCTAAAAAAAAGTGGAAATTTGTTGATAACAATCAACTTGGGGATGTTAGGGGTAAGAACGGTATGTCGAAAAAAAAAAAAAAAAAAAAAAAAAAAAAAAAAAAAGCTGGACATTCTACTTGTGAAAGACTCAGTTATCACCTTAGATCACCTCCCGTCTTACCCCACTCTTAAGTTTTCTGTGGTGATGATTGGAGGCCATTTTTAGCGTTATTATCTTTTGAGGGAAAATTTACGATTATAAAACATAATATTCTACTTTGGTGAGCTCTAGGTGTGATCGAAGTGTAAAGGGATTTGTTAGTAATCCCCAAAGGATCCTTTACGCCTTCTCCTTTTTCAAAATATCTTCCTAAAAAAAGTGGAGATTTTACTTCAAAGTTTGAGGGAAGAGTTGAATTTATTGTCGAGATTAAAAGTGGTTGTGGGTGACCTCGGTCCGAGTGGAAAACGCGCCGGAAGCCTGGGATGGAAAAGGTAGGTCAAACCCTTAAGCTACTCGACAAGTTGACCGAGTTGGCAAAGTCGCAAGTGTGACCCTAAAGGCCCCCTCTTCTATTGATGAACCTTATCTTATCATTCCCTTCTACTTTCGAAACATTTTCGAACTAAAACTTCTTCAAGAGGGGGATAACCGTGTTTTAAAATCGCAGAAAGACTATAAATTTGATATTTAAAATATCCTTTCGATTTTTTCCTACCCTGTTTGTATTTTTATGAGGCTAATCGTTATGGGAAGCTTAAAACAGTAATTTTATCAAGTTTTTGAATTTGCTCCCAATTCACAAAAAATTCACTGCAACCAGGAAAAAACTTTCTTAGCTTTCAGCTTTATTATACACTCATAATATAAGTACAAACCTGCTTTATCGAATTTTAAATTTTAATCATAAAAATTATGATTAAATTGCCGTTTTTCTGATTTTCTACATTGTTATGATTTTTGAAATAATTCTCTGTATTAAAATAAAGAAATGTATGAGCCAAATCAAAAAGGAAAAATGTTTATAACCAATAGTTTTAGCAAAATTTGTAAAAAACTTTAGCCGCCGTATTAAGCGCTATAACGTACCCTAAGCCAGAAACCGTAGGCTAAATTGTTATGTGAAAAAATAAGTACTGGTTTGAAGAGCTTCCAACGAAAATTTCCTTAAAGAGAAAATATAGGAGGGGAAGTATAACAACGGAGGGGGAAGTATAAGGGAGGGAAGTATAACGGAGAGGTATGTTTTTCCTTTGGAAAAATTGTTCAAGTTTGTTTTTTCGAAAAATTGTTAAGTTTTTTTTTTAATTTTCCGAGTTTTTTTGTTTTTTAGAAAAATTTTCTTGGTTTTCTTTTTTAAATTTGCGCTTTTTTTTCTGAAAAATTTTTAAGTTCTTTTTTTCGAAATTTTTTGAAGTGTCAAGGTAGAAATAATGGGCCCTTTGGCCTACGGATGTGCCTCTCGTAATGGGTAGAAGTATGAAATTTCTCCCTACTAAAAAAATAATAATTAAAAAGTGAGAATTTTTTACACCAAAAATTCTTGAAAATATAAGGAGTAATTGGTGAAAATTTGGTGAAAATCGGACCGACTGATCGGCCGCACCGAATTTTTAAAATTTCAAATTGACATATCTCCGCGTTACATTCTTCTTCATCGGCCAAAGAAATTTGTGTGAAAAGGTGAAAATCGGATGAAAACTGTGGCCGTAAAGTGTTCCGGAAAAAAATGCTATGGACGGACGGCCGGCCGGCACACAGACAAAGTTGAGATCGGTAAAGATCAATATTCGAATTGACCCTACGGGGTCAGGAAGACTCTTCCCCGAGGGTATCACAATAACTTCTTTAAGGAAGTTAAAAATTCAAAGTAACTTGGTAGCCAAATGAAGTAAAAAGTTATTTCAATTATATTAATGAAAATAAAAATAAAAAAAGCTACAAAGGATAGAAAATTTGAAACGAGTTTTCAAAGTGATCCTGACGGTTTGAAAATTAGATCTCGGAGAAAACTTTTCAAATGGAGGGTTAAGTCTTTGGGATTGGGCTACGGTATAACTTTTTGACCCTTTTCAGTACCGGGAGTTTTTCGATAAATAATAATTTTTATAACCCCGCTGTATGTAAAATACTTTTTTTATAATAAAAAAAGGCAATTTAAAACTTATTTTATTGGAAATTCCATGTCCGATCGTAAGGGCTCAGTGAGGATTACGATTGGACGAAATGTGATATCGGAAAGGTCCTTTTGCAACCACATCTTCATTTTATCTCATTTTTTACGATTTTTTCCCCTGCATAGTAAGCAATATTCTTTTCTTTGTAAAAATTTTTAATTGAAATTCAAATGTAAAATAGTAGTTGTAAAATATGAAAATAAAATGTTTAATTATATTAGGAAGAGGAAAAGAGAGGAAAAAGTTTGGCTCCTGTGGGATTCGAACCTACGACCTCTGGGTTTCTAGCCCATCTCTCTACCAATATGGAGACCCAAGTTGGACGGAGAGCTCTGGATCGAACGGAAAAATACGTGAGACAAGAACCTCAATTGCCACTATCCAAGTTTCCATAACTCAGTTGGTATAGCGATGGGCAAGAACCCATTGGTCGTAGGTTCGTATCCCACTGGGGGTCAACCTTTTTTTCCTTTCTTTGTCCTCTTCCTAATTTACTCGGTTTGTTTTTAAATTAAATGCAAATTAAATTAAATTTTAAATTAACCCAATGGTGATACTGTCAATAAAAACAATTTCTAGATTGAAAATTTTATTTATGAAATTAAAGTGGTATAACAAATTATTTTTATTGATGATTTCCCAGTATTTCTATCTGTTTTTGACATTTTTCCATCTCAAAAGTTCCTCCATTGAAATTTTCTCTGTAATACAAATTAAATGAACTTTTCCGATGAGAGAAATGATGAAATCTGCCGGCGATTTGGATGTTTAAAATCATAGAATTCAAGGATGTTTATTCAAAAGAAGTTTTTAAAAGTTTAAAAAGAAACCGGTGAAGTAAAAAGGGTAAGGATGAACGATTTTTTCTATAGGATGGTGTTTTCCTAAGCATTCACTCCGCTCTAGACCTTTTAAAAATTATATAAAAGCATCCATTAAAAAAAGAAAAATATTTTTATTTACCTATAAAAGAAACTCGAGGAACAATAGGGTGGCATGAATTTTGGCCAAAGACCAAGATTAAGGGGGTAGGTCGTAGAAACTACAACTCTTCTCTTAATTTAGTGGCTAAATATTGATTTTGGGTCCCTTTTTACAACCGAAAACTATTTCAAAATATTTAAATTACCTTATCTCCATTGTTTTGAAGGCCTCTCGGAAATAGTTAAATTCTTATTATTTTGGGTAACAAAACACCAAGGTAGAAATGAATGTATTCGCCCAGCCAGGCCAACGAAACGGTAGTGAAAATGAGAGATTTCAGAGGGAAGCGCCGCGGCTGTTGGCGACACTGCCTTGTTTTCCCTTCTCCCAAAACTAAAAAATGTTACCAATTTTTTAGACGTATAATATTTTTCTTATTTTACCTTCTAAATGTTTCCATATTCGAAGTTCTGATTAGACGTTTAAAAGTCATGGTCATAGATCGTAAAAAACTAAATTTTAAATTCAAATTTTTAACTCAAAATATCCTTTTTTCCCGATATTGTGCATTCAGGTAAGACATTTTTTACGTTTTCTAGACTCAAAGACAAATAATTGTAATACCCCCAGAAAGGTTCCCAAAAACTGAATTTTTACAACATCTTATTTTTATCCAAATGTAAATATCATGAAATTCAAAGGCGCCGCAAAGTCTGCAAGGGTTAGAAAAAAGTTTCCCTTGAGAGAAAACAATTTTTTTTTCTCTACGAAGTAAACAAAAAGCATTTTAAATCCACCTTGGTAATCTTTGAAATAATTTTATTGAAGTTTGTCATTTAGCTTGGGGTAAATCCGTTTATGGGAAGAAAGCGTCTTAGAGAAGGGATGATATAATATTATATAACAGTACATAATGAAACATTATATAAGTCATCACAGAATGATCTCATCTACTAGTCGGATTAACATCCATGGCGCCCGACTCATCTCAAAAGTAAGTCAGGTATAAACACGGTATTTCCGTTCGATTTCTGAACTTTAGAACGCTTTTTCGCAAGGCCCTTTTCTTTTTCCTCCCCCGCCTCTTTTGTATCGTCTCAAGTTCTGAACGTGTTCCACTTTTCTTCCACGCCATCATCAATAATTCATGAATTCTCCACGTCTCGGATGTATCCTCCGTCATTTTGAGTTTGTTTTTATTTCACTCACCCTTCTACCTTTAATGAGGGCATTTTTTACCAAATTTTACGCTCGAATCAACAGTTTCCGAAATGAAAATTAGGGGAAAAAGGAATCCAAATGATGAAATCTTCGCTATTTATTTTAGATGTTAATTTGTTGAACTGAGTGAATTAGGAAGAGAAAAAGATAAGACAAAAATTAGGCCCCAGTGGGATTCGAACCTACGACCTTTGGGTTACCAGCCCATCTACCAGTTTTCCCAACTATCTCTCTCCTTTCCCCCTAATTTTACTGTAATGCAATCCAGGACAGCGTGTCAGCACTGCCAGTATAACTCCAGATTCAACCTCGCTCTCCAAACTCAGTTGGTAAAGTTTCGGGCTCGTAACCAAAAGGTCGTAGGTTCGAATCCTACCAGGGGGCCAAATCTTTTCTCCACTCAGAATCCTCGCTATTTTAAGTCCTTGACTTCAATTTTTGGGGTTTGAGACAAAATAAACAACACTGCAGCTTAAAATAAAATTATTGTATTATTTTTTTAGCGTTCAAGCCGAGATGGGTAAGGGAGAAGCCAAAAGGGATAGAAGCAACTAACGCTGGAAATAGGAGATCTCCCGGAGCCTAAATCCTTCAGAACTTCCTTGCCGCAAGTAAACAGGACGATAATCTCTTCTTTATAGTCTTTTCGAACCCCTTCAGTTTAAAAAAGAAAACATGTTTTTTTGACAAAATATTGAAAATGAAGAAAAATAGACATTTTAAATGCCAAAAACAGTTAAAATGAAGCGTTATCGAAAAATAAATTGCACCTTGTTCAATAATCCGCGTGATTGATGATGGGGGATTCGGATCCCGCGAAGTAGCGAGCCTGCATACAAATATTACTTTTTGAGGCATATTAGGAATGATATTATATTTAAAAGTGAGATTTTTTCATATTTGTTCAATCTTTATGGCCGCTTAAATCTTATTGAAATAAAAAAGAAGAAATCTAGATAATGATGTGTTTGTAAGAAGATTTAAAAAGTGTATCTAAAAAAATTCTTAGGTTTTGGCAACGATGGCGCAAAGTATGCTTTTGCTCCCTTGGAATGATGGTTTTCGCCCCCGCGGTGATCAATGGCGAACTTCGAAAAGTCCCTAACACACGAATTCGACGCAAAACGATTTCTATTTGACTGATTCCAACAATCTTGGTTCGGTACGTCATATAAAATGAGAAAAAAATTATATTTTGCTTGATTATTAGCCGGTTTGATATTTATCGTCCAGCCAATCGGAAGTGTCTTATCGGGATTCGCTCAAGCTGCACTGGGACGTAAAAAATGCATGTTGATGGTCAATCTTCCTCAGTTGTTAGGATGGATTTTAGTCTACCATGCGAATTCAGTGCCGATGTTATTCGCCGCCGCAGCATTTATGGGTTTCAGTATTGGATTTATGGAGGCCCCTACGTTCAGTTATGTGGGAGAAATATCTCAAGCACATTTACGAGGAATGCTCGCTTCTTTTACTAGCGTTTACATCTCAACTGGATTGTTAGTCATGTGCCTTTTGGGATCATTCACCAATTATAAAACAGCGGCGGCGATAAGCACTGCGATCCCAGTCATCGCATTCGTCGCTATTCTTCAGGTAGATATGACAGAAAATTTTTGCTTTATGTTTTTGATTTAGGTACCGGAATCTCCAGTTTGGTTGTTGACGAAAGGTCGACGTGAAGAAGCGAGGGCGGCTTTGGCATGGTTAAGAGGATGGGTCAAACAAGAAGTCGTATTGAGGGAATTTCGAAGAATGGAGTCGAACGCTGAGGCATCCAAACTAAACAGCCCCATTACCACCCCACTCACTCCTCCCGGACTTGCTTATTCGCCCGTCCCGGCTAATGAGGGAGGTAAAGATTCCCTTTCTATTATCATTCAACCCAAGTTTCCCAATCAGACCCTTTTAACTTCTGCCTCAATTTTTTTTCACTAACGTTTGAAAAATTTATGAAGTGTTTGAAAAATGTCGAAGAGTCGGGGAATGTGTTTAATTCTACAGAGTGGCTCTTGGGGTTCGAAATATATGAAATCGTTTAGTGGGTCTTAGAGGGGCACCGGAGCCCAGTAAAACGTCATGAGGTTGCTTCTGGAATATCGTAGACCAGAGCCGTGAATTCCGGGGAATCCTCCTGAACGTTATGCTACGTTCTCACGTTTCACCCTTTTTTCCCCAGTCTCTCGCCTGCCTTTTTAAACTGAGATATTAACTTGAGATTTACCAATGTGGGAATATAGACGCTTCCTGAATTTTCGAAGTTTTCTCTCTCTCTCTCTTTTCTTTCTCCTCATAAATTTCAAATTACATACAAAAATTTTCTGGAGCAAAGTTCCTCTCAAAAGCGCCCCAAATTACAGAAATCTCAGATATAGCTATCTAATCTAAAAAAATCAACCTAAAACGGGGGCCATGATATTAAAAAATCTACCTAAAAACGCGAAAAGTTAAAACTTAAAATATAAAGGCCTAAAAATATAATTACATAATCATAGTTAGGTTGAGTTTTAATATGAAACTTATTTCGTTTAAAGTTTACAAGAAAAGTTCAATTTCGTAGGTACTCCCGTAATTACCTACAAAAAAAAAAGTTTTTTTTTCCTACAAGAAAAGTTTAGGGTTAATCGAACTGTAAATAATGCAATCTACATCTTAAATCTTATCTTAGTAATAAATCTTTTTTTACAGTCGAAGTTATGATTGAATTATACAAAAATGTTTTTAAAAATTGGGTTATTTATTTATAAATAATTTTTAACTTCCTTAAAGAAGTTATTGTGGTACTCCGACGTCGGGTTTTTGGGGACGGGTCTTCCAGACCACGGAGGCTCAAATCTTTACCGATCTCAACTTTGTCTGTGGTGCCGTCCGGCCGTATCATTTTTTTCCGGAACACTTAACGGCCACAGTTTTCCACCGATTTTCACCAGATTTGAACAAGAAACTAACGAGGGCGATTTTTGAATTTCAAAAAAATGGCGGAGATATGTCGGTTTCAAATTAAAAAAAAATCGCTGCGGCAGAACCGTTGGTCCCATTTTCACCAAATTTTCATTAATTACTCCTTATAATTTTAAAGATTTTTTGGTGTAAAAAATTTCATTTTTTTACATTAATTATCATTTTAGTAGGGAGAAATTTCATACTTCCACGCCTTACGAGATGGACCTCTCTTGGGTAAAATCCCATTATTTTCTACCTTGACACTTAGAAAATTTTCCAGAATAAAAAAGCCAAAAAAAAAAGAAAACCCGGAAAATTTCTCAAAAAAAAGTTGGAACATTTTTCGAAAAAAAAAAAAAAAACTAGGAAAATTAAAAAAGGGGGAAGTTTTTCGAAAAAAAAACTTGAAATTTTTTTTGAAAAAAAAAAAAAAAATTAAAAAAACTTAGAATATTTTTCCACAAAAAAAACTCGAAAAATTAAAAAAAAAATTGAAAATTTTTGAAAAATAAAAAAATTCCCCCTCCGTTATACTTTCCTCTCCGTTATACTTCCCCCTCCCTTATCTTCCTCCTCCCGTTATACTTCCCCTCCGCTATACTCCCCCTCCGCCCCTCCGTTATTCCCTCCGTTATACCCCTCTTCCAAAAATGGCGGAGATATGTCTGTTTGAAATTTTAAAAAATTCGCTTGCGGAATTTTTACGAATTATTGGTGTAAAAAAAAATTTCATTTTTTAACATTAATTATCATTTTAGTAGGGAGAAATTTCATACTTCCACTCTTTACGAGAGGGACCTCTTTAATTTACTGTACTGTAACCGTACTATAATTCGAAAATGCTTTATTCAACATCTGCCAATTTACAATTTTTATCAAATCATTCCGAGAGAAGTTATAAAAGGAAACCTAATGGTTCGTATGATAAATATCGAGAAGTTTTAAAAAGTAGGTACCTGTTTATGTGATTCGATTTGTCGTAAGGTTGAATAGAGTTTGGGAAATTGTTTATTTGTATCACGTCGGGATTGGGGTAATGGAACTTTTATCGTGGGATTTGAAGGATGGCGATTAGAGAAGGGAGAGAAAAAAAGCTTCAAATCCAGACAAATGCCGTTTCGGTTTTAATTGCCCCAACGGAATTATCGGTTTAAAGAGATTTCTTTTATTACTATAATCGCCTTTTTTGCATAAAAATACATCTCAGATGAGACAAACGATAAAAGTTATATTTCAGGACCGGTTTCGGCTACCTCATCAGGTGAACTATTTTCAGTTTATTGCTCTCTCAAATTTTTTTTGTACAAAAAATTCTTCTGTTGGAATTAGGTGTCATTTTGGAAGATTATAAACCGACGTTTATGGAAAAAGCGAAAGATTTGATGAGGCCTGAAATGTTGAGGCCTCTCGGTTTAGTGGTCTGCTATTTGGTTTCCTTCACTGCGCCGCATTTAACGGAAGCCGCCCATTTATGGTTTATATTTTCGAAAAACTCGGCGTACCACTTGAAACATTCGTCGCCACGGTAACTTTCGAATTTAATTTTTTTTTTTAAAAACCGAATTTTTTAGGTGTTTGCGGCTTCGAGTCAAATTCTGGGAAGTTTCGTCTGCATGGGAAGTGTACGTAAAGTCGGAAAACGTGGACTTTCACTGATTTCAATTACCGCCTGTTCTCTAATTACACTTTGCCTTGGAGTTTACGCCTATTTAAGAGAAACACGAGGGTTGGACTTGGGAATTTTACCACTTGTACTTTTCCTTACTTTTTTCTGTACGAACGTCGGAATCGGGGTTGTACCTTGGACTTTATTAGCCGAAGTTTTCCCTGCAAGGTAAAGCAATTTATTTAAAGAAAAATTACAAAAAACATCGATTTTCTTGACTCCCATGCCGTCAAGGACTATTTAAACTTTCCACTTTTCAAAGAGAAGTGAGAATGTGAAGGCCTCAGGAGAAGGGTCTTCTAGACTCAATCTTGATCTATCATGAAGTTGTCTGTAGTGCCGGCCATCCGTAGTCCGAATGTCGCATTTGTTCTGCACTCAATTTTTCCCCCCGCAGCAATGCCAGAGATCTGTCCGTCTTCAAAAAGTAGGGAGAAATTTGGGGTGTTTACTCCGGCAGCGAGTGGCCTGGCTCGGGGAAGACATTTACTTTTTCTACCTCTATTTTTTCGTCAGTAGGGATGAAAATTTATGAAATTGCGCTATTTTTATCGGTACATTTATAAATTTTTCTTTCCTCGTAATAGCGATTTCCTGAAGTAAAAGACTTCTTTGAAAAACGTCACGAATGGAATATTTTATTCGCCAATTACTTCCTTTAAGAAATACCTTTATATTGTTATATTCCTTTTATAAATTAAAAAAAAATTAGTTGACGTTGTAAGATAAAAAGAAGATGAAGAAGAAAAAATCCTTTGTCTAGAAAAAAAATGGAAGCTGATAGGACAATACCTGGCTTTAATTCTACTTTATTTTCTTTTTTATCAGATAAAGACTTCCTTTCATCCTTTACTTTTGTAATTTTATCTTTTGTCATTTTATAAGTTAATTCTGTGTGGATTTAAACATTTTTTAGGGGTCGAGGTGTCGGCGGAGGGGTCGCAGCGGCGTCGTATTACGTCTGGTATTTCATCGTCACAAAAACCTTTTTAGATATCGTCTCTTATATTCAACTTTATGGAATATTCTTCCTTTATAGCGCCTTAGGATTTTGCGGCCTTCTTTTCTTTATATCTACTTACCTGAAACTGAAGGCAAAAAGCTCGAAGATATTGAAAAGCACTTTCAGTCGAAGAAAAATAAAGACTTGGATTTTGAATAAAAAATATTTCTCGAGGACAAAAACGAACATAGGGATTTTTTTTTAATATAAACTTTTATGACTAAAAAATAAATATTTGACCTTATCGTTTTTCCCCTTGAAATTTTATATTTGTAATAAAAAAAGCTAAAAGGAAAGACTGAAAATCCTACTAGTCTATGCAAATAGATTCCTAATTTCTGTAAAATCCATGTAAATATTCATAAAATAAAAGGACTTAATGACTTCTTTTTTATCTATTTGCATACGTATGGTAAACTGGAGGGAAAATGTTGAATAATAAATGTGCTCAAGAGGTCAGTTGCTGATGACCTCGGCGTCTTTAGTGGGGTCAGCTGTTTTGTATAATTATACGTTTCAAGCCTCTCTAATCGTTTTTCATTAATTAAAGACTCATTTAAGGCATAATGTAATTAGCCACAGAGTACAAATGTTTATGGAACATTTCGTAGAAGCTTCAATAACTGCGATTGTTAATCAAATGTTTGAGAAGTTATTTCAATATTGCCATAAAGTTCACCTGAATGTTGGGATGCAATATGCAGTTTAGAGGCTTCGGATTTAAGGCGAAAGAGAGGAACAATTTTATTGTTCTGATTAATTTTTCTTTGGTTGTACTCATTGATCCACTTCAAATTCGCTGGGTAAAATTTTTTTCGGCAGAGAAAGAGCAAATTTTGAAAGAATTTTTTCCCCACCGCTGACGATGACGGTTGGCCATTGATAACACAGGGGGGTTAATTTTTTTCCTCTCGCTAGGATAGCTCGTTTGAGGAGGTAAAAAATTAACCCTAGTATTATCAATCGAGCTCTTGCGAAAGGAAAAAAATTAACCCGGATAGGTTCTCCTTAAATGAGTAGGTAACATAACTTTAAAAAAAGCTACGAAATCTTACCAGCGGTCTATTAGAATGGTACTAAGTTTTCAGTGAAGCGAAAGAACTTGGGTTCGGAGAAAAAAAATTTTTTTCTACAAATAGTAGGTATTCTATTATTTACAAAATATTTACATAAGTAACATCAATTTCTTTGGAAAAATCACAGGAGTTAACAGACATGACGGCAGAATCTTGAAATTGTACCCGAAGAGGGGCAATAAATCGTCCTTTTCCTAAAGAGAAAAAAAAAAAAAATTATGATTGGATTTTGCGCAAAAATAATAGGCTTACATAAGGTTTTTTTGGATCATCGGTTATTGAATTTCATCCTCTTCTGTTTGTTTTATCATGAGTTCAAGAGGTATACAAGTGCCAATAAAATAAAAT
>JACGAQ010001491.1:0-58675 GCA_014119065.1 Orius insidiosus | reverse complement strand
TGCTCCGACTGCCAAGGGAAATGGCAAATCCTTATGCCCCTTCGAGAAAACCGATACATAAAAAATTTGGAACCTCTAAAATTTGAGCAGTTTTTAAGTAGTACTAAAATCAAAGATTCGATGAAATGAAGAAAAGAAAAAGAAAAGAAAAAAAGAATCTCGTAAGTTATGACTTCTTTCAAAATTTTTTCTTTTTATTCCGAGAGATAAAAGTGGTCCCACAATTAACATTTTCTCGGGCTAATTGGGTCAAGAATTGTGGGAAAGCGCGAACTGTTTATTATACGATTAGGCGCTATTTATCATGAAGGTATGGCCACGCGCGAAGAGAGCTGTGTAATCTTAGTTGTCGGAATTTTAAATGATTCTTTATCGATTTCGTTTAGTTTTATTATAATTATTATGTCCTACTTTTTGTGTGCCCACTTTTCCGTGTAATAGCACCTCTAGTTTTACGATTAGTCGAATTTATTTACATATTTTTATATCTTCTGGCATAAAGTTGCTATAGACTGTTTCAATGGAACGGGAAACTCCCTCCTTTTTTGGATTTTTTTGGCGTTTTCCTTCAGTTTTTCGCCCGGGCACTCCATTTTCACTGGACTTGAGGACGTTTTTCGTTTTTTTGGCCAAGAAATCCTTTTATTTCTCTTTCTCAAATTTTTTGCACGAAGACCCTCCGTTTCCAGGCGTTTCACAATGTTCCTCAGTTTATCATTCATGAAACCGCTTTTTTAAATGTTTTCCTCCGGGACGTGAAACTTTCGAGAGATTTTGGGCTAATGGGCATTTTCCTCTCAAAATTTTTGAAGCTGGGTCCCATCGCCCAAATAGGTCTTTTGTCAAAAGAGTCAAAATATTCTAAATTTAGCCTAGCTATAGCATCCGTGACTGTTGACAAAAGGGGGTCGAAGGGATGAACTTTGGAGAAGTTTTCTCTCGTTTTCCTTTTAAACCGTTTGATTTATGAAGGGCTGCATTGCACACTCGTGATGGCTCTCTTTTTCCCTTCTACCTCTCCCTCCCCCCTTTCTTCCTTCAAGAACGAGTTAGGGAGAAAAGTAGCTCGTGAGCGTAAGTAAATACGAAACTGTTATTGTGCCGAGTCCGGAAGACTCGCGTGTTCGCTCCGAGATTCGTGTTTTTCTCTTCTTTATACGCACATTAAATTTAAAAAACCGTCCCTTTATTATTTTCCTATGCAGAATCTGTCAGATTAAGTAGACCAGTAGACGATTTTAAAAAAAAAAAAAAAATCATTCAAAATCAAGTGACCCAAAATAGCGTGTTAAAGCACTCCTATACCTAAGAAGTCCATTAGGATCGCTCTGTAGTTCACTAAAACATTCAGGAAGCCCGGAAGCCTCTCGTTTCGCCCTGACAGTGCAAGTCGAGTATGTCCTATTCGCAACCTTACAACCACTTCTCTCTTTCTTACTAACCCAAGTACAACTTAGGTGAGAAAGTCATCTTCCAGTCTTTCGAATCAAACCGCTTCCGCGTGTGCCACTTCTTTCGCAGCTTGGTCAGCAGATCCGTTGCCGAGTATTAGACAGTCCTGGTATCAGAGGTTGTGTTTTGTGCAAGTGGGTTCGGATAAAAGGGTCTTCTGTAGGGCAGAAAGGGAATCAGTACATACAGCAGTGCTAAACATGCAGCTCCTCCATCGCTGCGGCACTCGTGAAAAGGTGATGTTTCAATTTAAAAAAAATGTGGCTGAATCGAATTTTCGTATAAATTTTGATTTTGATTATAAAAATGATTTGGAATTTCATTTTTTAGTTTTCGCCTTTTAGATTCCCTATCCGTGAGATTACGGGACGAATTCTTCGCGTGTTTCTTTCCCTCCGTCCGGACGTCTCAACAGTTTTACACAGACGTCAGTACCTACAAGTTTTTAAGCTCTGTCGAATAATAAGATACAACTTATCTTGAAGCCGGTTCTATCTTAATCCTTCCTCGCGTGGGAACGAATTCTAAAAGCCACGACTTCATCCCCGAGTGACCAGATCCGACCTCCTCGTAAAATTCAGAAAACTCGTAAAATTTTTCAAGTAGTTTGAAAAATACGCTTTAAAATGATAACAGAGTGGGTGAGGCGGGGAAATTGATTATAAAAGAGTTTCCATTTCCATCTTTTATATAAAGAACGTCGTTTTAAAGCGACATATCCCATATTTTATAGACGGTAGATGGTATTCATGTGAAACATCTAATCTAACTTTGTAGCTTCAGAAAAAAAATTACTTATTTCACCAATGTAAACATTTATGTAGGGGCAATGACTTCAAAACCTCTCCAGGTGCTACCAGGGTGTTCTGGTAAAGGGATCAACCTCCCCTGAGTTGTCTCTTTCTTTTTTCCCATCCACTGAATTTTCTCCAGAATGATTCAAAATCGGAGATTCTGACCCCTTGAAAATAAAACAAATTAAAACTTTTTTAACCTTAACGTTATGTGTTGAACTTGATTCTAGTCCTGTTAGTAGTCGGCGTAGGTGGCTGGGCGTAGTCCTCCAATCCGTCTGACCCTCACGGACAAAAAGATATACGTACCTATTGACCTCGCCCGTATACCTATTATCTACTTTTTTTCTGAGACATAATACCTCTCCTACAACGAATAATAAAAAACCAAGTTCAACTTTTTTTTGTCAATGAAACACGGTATTTTCAAAATACATCTTATATTTTTTTGCTCTTACTTTTTTTATTATTCAAATGAATTTTAGAAAAGAAAACAATGGCGAGTGGGATTCGAGAACGGTGAATCATTGACGTCCAAAAGTGTCTTTCATTTTATAAAATTTTTCATCTACCCTAAAAAGTTTAATATCATTTGAATACAATAAAGATCTTTTTTTCATCTTCAGAATTGGTCCGATTGAAAAAAAAAGGGGCCTTCACGTCACAAATTGCTTGGATTTTTTTCTTTAAAAAATGAGTGGGTTTGTAACAACCGGGCCGGTAAATCGAAAACCTTTTAAGAAAAATGTTCTCTAGGGTTCCCTTTACTGAAAGTGCTTTAAAGTTTTTTTCCTCCTTCAAATTACGATGATTTCGTGTCATTTTGTGTACCTAAATGTTTACTAAAAGTGCTTTTACTTATAAGCTGTAATTTGGATTTCATAGAAATTAAAGAAACATTTTTTAGAAGTTTATTGCATTAGTCATTTATAGCCCAGAATTGGGCTACTTTCTGGATGATGATCTGGTTCTTTCGTTATTGTAGATTCAGTTCGTATGATTCTGGAGAAAATTTTTAAATTACTTTTAGAAAAAGCTGTTCGTAGGTGCTACGTGTTAGATTTGTTCCAGGCGAGTGATCGTTGAAACGCTCCAAAACCAATTGCTGATAGAAAAATCTATAGGAATAGGACAAAGCGAACCGTTTTCCGATTCGACTTCGGCAATACCGTTTCCCAACTACTCCCCTCCTTCAAAAACTTTTTAGTTGATCAATCTCGAATTATTACATATTCTTTCAAGGTCATTAAAATGCAATATTTTATCGTTAATACTGAAATCACGTCATTTCGGGTTTAGGATTCGAGATAATCTTTGAAGCATTCACGACCGAGGTGAACTTAAGTTTTTAAAGAACATTTTTTTTAAATCTTGTTTTTTTTTCATGATTGACACAAGTCGTTCAAAACGGCGATTATACGAATATCGAATGCCGACCGTCACCTGCGGGTACGAACTTGGAAAGCGAACGGGGCAAGTTTTCTGACGGCTTTTTTTTTTCTCTCCTCTCTTTCGTTTTCTTCTTTTTCTTTCTTCTTCCCCTCTTATGTTTCCTTCGACGATGACCGAGAAAAATACCTTCCTTGGTCGCATCGCGCTAATCGCGTCATCCGGATTCTTGAAGGCCGACGAAGGCCTTTTTCGCACCTTGCGCAATTAAACATAACATTTCAGAAAACTCACGGCTATTTTTATTAAATGTCTCCAGTACTAAGGAAACAAATCGTGATAGCTCATGATCGATGATTCAATCCTTTTTCAGTTGCCTACGTAATTTATTTTAAAATGAGTATTTACTTTTTTAAAAAATATCAACCTATAAAAAGTCTTGATATTTTTCAATTAAATAGGTAACCAAGGTAATCGACTTCTTTTCTCTAAGAGAAAATCCATCTTTTGTTCTCACTAAAATTACTTTTAATTTAAAATATTTACTTGAAAAATAAATAGGTAAAATGAACCTTGAAGTTTGCGGTTCAACGGGTTTTGGACCAAAGTAATATCGTGGGCTAATTTCAAAATTATCTACAAGTTTAATTTAAAAACAAGTTTAAACTCTGATAAGGGGGTCATGAAAAAAATTTTTGCAGAAACCTCTACATCTCCTTCCTTAAAATTATTGTAATACTCTCCACGGGAATTTTTCACTAATGGATCTGCAGAGTTTGTGGTTCCAAAATAACGAAATACTCGTTAAAGAGAATTTATTGAAAAATTTCCATTTTTGGTAGTGGAGAGAAATTGGGCTTTTCACGCCCATTTCGTGTGGTCTGGCTAGGCGATGACTTTTATTGTTGATACTATTCAAAATCCTCTCGATTTTACAGGAAAGACGATTTATTGTTCCGGAAAATCGGAATTATAAAAAAAATTCAAGTTAAAAAGTCGTTGTTCGATAGTGAGGGACGTTAGGAAGTAACCTTGAGTCTTGAGCCGACCTCTTCTTTTCCTAGGGCGACCTGAGTATGTCCACATTCGGAAACTTGTACTCCTCTTCATCCATTAAAGAAACTAACTAAACGGAGGCTGACGTAAGTTTTAGTGCGTGTTTTTTTTCTTTCGAATCTCATCCTTGTTTTGAGTGCCCCAAAGATTCGCCTTCCTCCACCTCCGCATCTTCAACTCCGACAACAAGACGCCGCGATCCGAATTTTTCGCAACCATTCAATTATTTTTAAAAAACTGTCATTAGGCGAAAATAATGTGTTTTCTATCGTATCCGAAGAAAAGTATTACTTTGTGCCCCTTAATTTATATTAATCCTTTACGATTTCATAATTACTTCGTTGCTACACTGTATGTCCATCACGAAATTCTTCCGACTATAAAATTAGGTTCACTATTCCTTTTGTCCCTGCTATTACAGTAATCATGGCATAATTATTCAAAATATAGACGTGGTAACAATATGGTTTGAATCGTCTTGATTGTACCTACACAAAAGTTATTGTTTTACCTTCGACAGACGGTTCTTTTCGTCGTATTAGTTGATCTCGCAGCTGGTTTAAAGGACTTTTGAAATTTTCGAAACCTGCATGGCTGGTTTATGTTATGCTGGTAGCTTTTTTCGATGTCAAAGTAAAAGAATGGATGAATAAAAATATCAACCTTGAAACGATAACAATACCCCCTTCCTGTCTTACAGGTTTGGTCTAGGCATAAAAACTTAAATAAAATAATAGAATTCAAGGATTCATTTTTTTCCCTATCAATCATTCTAGTATCTTTTTTTCTGATTTGACGGCGCCTATGCAAATAACTCCTCTAGACTACTGGTTTGTTTTTCCTTGAAAATGGTGGTTTTCTATGACGTCGAGGTTTGTTAACCTTTTTCCGACGAAAAATGAGAAGACCCTAAAAGAATCCCGTAGATAGCAAATGAAGATTGGTTGAAATAACAGACGAAAGTTGATAAATGGAACGTGATGTGATTTTGGTATGTTTATCGTCTTTTAGAACTAAAATATTATTTGAGAAATCTCCGCTTTTTTGCTACCGTTTCCGATTTTTGCTGTAACGCTTCTACTTTCACGCTTCCTCTGCTCCTTACCCTCCGGCTTTCAGGAGAGAGGCTTCCAGACAAAATTGTGAATAATTTAATATTTTTTATCCATCATAAAGTTTTCTGTGTGCCTGAACCATGGAATTAGGGAGAAATTGAGGCTTTTCAGGCCAGTTTGGTGTGCCCTGTGTGGGGAAAGACTCATTTTTTTCTACCTTGATTTTATTTTAAAAAACATTTTCTACCTCTTCTTTCACCAACATTACTTTCAACTTCAAAAATTGAGATTTTATAATCAGTTAAAATAATCGTTAAATCTTTCGGGAAATTTTAAAAATGATATAATTTAATTCGTTCAAAATGACTGTTTTTAAAAAATTCTTAGTTCTGTCAAGGCTGACTGAGATGACCTGATGGTTAAAAGCCTTTTAAAAAAATTATTCCCTTTCCCATTAATTAGCGGCGATAGGTTTTTTTAAAAAGATTAACATAAAAATAGGTTGAAAAAAAAAAGTAAATGTCGCGATTAGCCAATTGGCCAACAATAGAAGATGTTCTTTAAAAAAAGTAAAGGTCACATCTTCACTCACGAGTGCATAAAAAATGTTTTAATGTTCTCCGTTCTCTCGTAAATATTTGTTTTATTTTATTTTTTTCTTGCGAGATCGTGTAATTTTCTAAATATTTCTTACTTTAAAGTCAAAGACATAAAATTCTCTTAGCTAATTTAAATGTTGGCGTTTCATGAAAATAGGACGATCGGGGAACTCTTTTTTTCTTTCCCTAAATTGTGTAAAAATTGTTTTCACGTTCTTTATTCAAGAACTCTCACAGAGGACAAAAGGAACAAAATCGAAAATAATGAAATAAGGATGACTTTTCGCCTTTCGTGACTTTCTATTTCGCGCTCAGTCAAAAGTGTCGCCTTATTTTTTTTTCTCCTTTTGTCCTAAGAATTTTTTAAAAAATTATTTTCAGTTTTACGAAATATAGTGGGGAAATTACACCTCCCCTCTACCTCCGGAAGTAATTGCTTAACTCGCGAATCCGCGAGCGAGCATTCAAAATCGAGTTTTCCGCTCTGTTGGCAAAATCCCTTGAAGTTCTTAACAAACGCTTTAAATCTATAGTTCACCATTACAGGTAGTAAAAGTGTTTAAAAAAAGAAGTATATTGTCATTACATAAAAGCTTCATGTAAATTCTATAGTATGGGGGCAATTGAATTCATTGAGCAAATATTGACTACGAGTGATAAACTCCAGATGTGCATGCTTTTATTATTTAAAATTGAGTTTGATCGGTTGGAACTACAAAGGAGACCAATAGGGTCGCGCCAGAAGTCGTGCGAAATAAGGCGCCAAACGATCGCAATAGTTGTGCGCTGAGTTGTTCGATTTTCGATTCTTGGATGACGCATACACGATAGAAGGCTCTTTTCACGTCGGACATTCAACCTCCTTTTGTTCTCCAGTCCTTCTTAAGGGGAGTAGGCAAGAATGTAGTTCGATGAGCCAGAGAAACCTTAAATTTTAAGATCAAAATACCTCCTAAACATCTTACAACTGGGGGGCCTTTTCCGCTCTGGCGTTGATCCCTTTTTGGCTTTTTTGTCCAAAAAGTTAAAACGAGCCATATTTTTCAGGGTATCTAGGCATCTCGGTTTTTGGGCGGTAAACCTTGTTTCTGGGCGTCTTCACCGGTTTTTCGTTCGAGAAACGCTATTTTACTGGATTTTCGAGCTTTTTCCGAACGTGGTTTTTAAATTGGGCACCCGTGGAAAATGAAATACGCCATTGCTTCCGTATCTTCCTATAACCCGTTTTATTCCACAATCATAGGTAATAACTCGATGCTTAATAGTTTAATTTTTAAAAATTTAGGTCACGTAAAACAATCGACAACGTCGCGGGCGGGTGCCTTCTCCTCGCGTTTGTTTACCGTTTATCGAGTCTTCGATTAAAAATTTCAAGTCGTGAATAGATATTTCCTAGTCCCAGATCCTCTCATAACAGATTGAATAATCACGATAATCGTTAGCGCCGCTTTCACACCCTCAAACGGTTTTTTCAATATATCGACGGTTAAAAGGATTCGATAACTCGGTCCAATGGGTTTCTATCATCCGACGTCTAACGGGAGTTTCGTTTAAATGATGGGCGAATGACTTTTGTTTTTGAAATAATTGTGCTAAGTTGATAACAAATAATTATAGTTTAAACGTTTTAGCAGGAAATGAGTGTTTACGGTTAAAATGTTAATCGTCAAGTAAGGAACGGTGGCTGATTGGGAGCCCTTATTAGGTGTTTAAATATTAAACTCATTCAATTTAATCGTCCGGAACGGAATGAACCGCAGCTCTCGTTGGTCTGTCAGTCAAAACCGATAACCGTGCCCTAAACGACCTCGACCTACAGATTAAAAACACTTCTTCCTCCTCTTCCATTTTCTATTTTAATTTACTATTTTCTACTTCTATTTCGGTCTGTCAATTTAAAAGTTTATAAGTCGCGTTGCACAATTCTAACTTAAAATGCCCTTCAGAAAAACGAAAATAGTTTCTACAAGTGGCATTTAAGTTATACTTCACTGGCACGCGTCCATATGAGTTAGAGGATATCTTAAAATTGATCTAGTAATTTTATAATCTTAACAATTTGAGACTTCTGATATTTTTCGTGTGGCTTTATAAGCCCAGCCTGGGTTTGAATGGACCAGCAGTACAGTAAACCCCAAAAAGAACGCCGAAGAAAAAAAAGGTGCTTCACAATGGCTCGCTTGATAAGTTGTGAATGTTTTCATGAGAGTTCTCTTCTTGAAGATGGTCACCTCTCCGGGGGTTTTTCCCTCCACCTCCAAAAATGGACCCCGGCCCTTGTTAACCGTCTCGACACTCAAATATATCTTGATGATTTACAGGCGTAGTTGAACACTTTTTAAGAACCATATTGTCGCAGGATTTTAATTTTCTCTCTCCCTCATTTTTTACGGAACGCTGAACAACCTTTCGGGTTTTAATAAATCGAACGCGTGCTCCATACATTTTTCGGAGGCTTTGTTTTATTTTATTAAAAATAAATAGCCTAACGCGGGCTATTTCTACTTTTAAACGTGTTCAACTTTTTAAAAACTTTATTGCTTCTTTTTAAAATTCCTGTAACTCAAATTTATTGTATCAAAGGGCCGAGATCGAAGATAAAAGGGGTGAAATTTTTTTTAAATAAATAAAGACGGGAAGCCGAAAAGCAGTAAAACAAGAAAATTACACGCCTATAAAAAAACCGTGTTACGTAGGCAGGTATAACGATTTAAATATAATATATTTATCGAACTCTGAAAGAGCAGGGGCATTAGCTAGACGTTTTAGTTTTGTAATACGCTTAATAAATTTATGAGACCTTGGTATCCACGTATCAGAGCCCTCGTAATTGGCTCGAGTGTGTTACCGAAGGAAGTCAAATGTAAGGCTAAACCTATAGAGATATATCATTTGATTTACCCGGTAGACCCCCTTTCCTTTTCCGAACAGAGCTCGTTCGTTTAATTCTCTATTCAAACCCTAAAAGCAAATGAAACCGACCTTGGATGTTTTTATTTGTTTTTATGGCGTATAACAACCTGGGTAGCCAACTCGTTAGTCGGAAATAAATTATGAATAGAATCAATAGAAACAAACTGGTGATTTGTTACGTTTTTTCTCCTTTTTTAAGTTTTTTTAAAATAAAAATTGTCTTCCCTTGTAGGGGCTCGGTAGTGATTTTCATGAGATGAGTAAACGGGAGATTCACGGATGCTTTTTGGTCGATCTCGATTGTATGCAGTGCCTGAAGTTTAAAAAAAAATATTCTTATGGCATATTTCTGCGTAAAGGGCAGCCGAGCGAGACAACTTACTTTCATTTGGATCTCATTGCTTTAGATTTATTGCTTTCTCTTTCCATGATGAGTCGAGCCCGGGCTGAGAGTTAACGGAGAAGTCGGAGACCTTTTAACTTCAGTGGATGTCTCTTTGTAAACTGAGAAGATTCTGGCATAGTCATCATAAATTGAAAAATTTTCTCTTAATTTAAGAATTGAATTATCCGGATTAGAACTGAAATTACGAAACATCAGCCAGGTGACAATCACGGATAACCTTTTCATAAAAAAAAAACGTTAATGTGCAGAATATTACACTGTTGCTTAAATTCCCTTTCTTCGTCTTCCCGAAGGGAAAAGTTCAAGGCGTTTTCGCGGGATCCGCGAGCAGACTCGCACGCGACTCGGTTGGGCCATTTCTTCTCATTCTTTAAAACGTCCTCTTCCTCTCCCCAGATGACAATCCAGTCACGACCATTTCCCTCAACGTTTCTTAACTCATTCGAACAATAGTCGATTCTTTACATTACAATCAGTTATTGGCAATAATTGCGTAATTTTATTCTTTTTCATCTTCTCACGTCGCATCTCAAGTCAACGCCGAGGATTAAAAAGACAATGTAGCGACTACAGAGGAACTAAAAGCCAATTTTAGGCTTAACTTGGTAATTTTATTGCTTAAAAAAAATAATGAAAAGAAAGGGAAACTAATCGTGTTTTACAAACGAGTTGGCGGTTTTCTTCCTTTTTATTTCCTTAGTTCCTTCAAGGAGGGGAGTCTCGGTTTTACCCGTTGCTCGAGTAGTAGCCAGAGCCGCAACCGCGGACGAGAATCAGTCTTCTTTCTTTAGGTGAGTGACCTGTTTTCACCTAAATATTCATTTCAAACCAGAAACGGCCGTTCGTACGGCAGGTTCCGAAATACTGAATTCCACATTCTTTTGGGCAGTATTTTTTTAAATATAAAGGAAGTTGTATTACCCAAGAATTAAGGTTTCTAAAAAATAAAGTAAAATTACAAGGGTCCGTTTGGTCTTCAAGAACTGATTAAAGTATTAATGTAACTTTTGACCAAAAAATGGGGTTTTCCGCAAACTTAAAACTAAAATAAAGTTGTTTTTCAAAGACGTTTTAAAAAAATTGTCAACGTTTGTAGTGATTCGGGGGAAAGGTTCTCGCAGACCCAGTACTTAATTTTTCCCCGATAATTTTTTTCCTCTTTCCAAAAAGCCTAATTTTCTAGAAAAAAAATTATAGATTTCAATATTGAAATAATTGCTTATTATTTATTCGATGTCTTAATATAATAGCCTTCAATAAAGAACATGGAACAAATTTTTATTACGAAACTAGGACCTCATTATTAATGACCTTAAATGAGAAATTCGCTGTTCGTCGGATCACTTTGAATTATCTCTCGACTCAGAATTGAGCGGAACGAAGGCTGTGATTATTTCCAATGCCGATCTCCTAAACCCATTTTTCTAAATATTTATATTAAGTACTTTATGAAAACTGCCCCCCTTCCAACTATTGCGGCCATTATTCAAGTAAACATTGAATTTAATTATTTAAAAAAATATATAATAGTGCAATATTTCGTAAAATCCAATTTAAAAAATAGACTTGTCCTCAATAAGTACTATAATTTAGACTAAAGACAACGCCCGTTGATAAGAAAAACTGAGCTAAAATAAACGAAAGGGGCTAAGCGTGTAAATTACTAGAGCGTATAAAAGTATGCGTTTTGAAATATGATCGCAAGGTCGTTCTTATTGACATGTCTTGCGCTTTATTTTTGTTCTGAGTAATTTTTTTTCTATTGTTTTGAAAAAGGATGGGAAATTTTAGCTGTGAATCGATTCGTAAAGTTAAGCAGGTCAATTCGACTTTTATGAAATCTTAAGTTTTTATATTCTATATGTGAGAGAAAAATAAGGAGTTTTACTCGAACTTTTTTTAAGCTGAGAGAAAACTTGTTTACTTTGTCAAAGAAAAGTTATTGTAACACCGTTTGTATACGGTTTCTGGGAGAAGCCCTCAGTCCCGTCGTTCTTCGCGTTTTTACACTTTAGGGCCGCAATTCTTCACAAAAGTTTCACAGAATCTTAATATAACGTAAAAAATACAACATATAAAATATAACTAATAAAATATAGTTTATCAACTTTAAAATATAGTTTACATATCTTGAAAACTGAAGGTTCTTTTCGAAATTTGCAAATCTGTGTCTGTGTGTTTTTATGGGCTACGGCCGTACTATTGGTTCGATTTTTACCAAAATACTCTTATTAATTATTGAAATTTATTGAAGGGGAGAAAAAATAAATAATCAAATGATTATAGGGAGAAATTTGGACTGTTCACCCTTGTTCCATGAGGCTTAGCTGGCGAAGGTGGTAGTTAAGTAATTCAAGATTTTTATTTTTGCATTTGAAGGCATGATTTGCCACCTCCTTATTCCTGGATCCACATTTTGTCCGGACATGGAAGCAAAAAGTCTAGGTTGGCTGAACTTGAGCATATTTTTTTTCACCCCCTTTTTTTCTTTTCCTCCGGCATGGCAGCCATTCATCGCATCAAAGTGGCTAATAACCGAGCCGCCCGTCTTTTCGCAATGTAGACAGCCTTGTAAAAATTATTGCTGCTCGTGAGAGGTGGAGAGAGAGAATGATCTCTTTAAAAAGTTTTTCCCGTAAACGATCAACCCCATCGTAGAGGCTCGCTTAGGGTCGTTATAGCCCAGCCCCGTAGCGGAGAGCCCAGACGGCATAAATTTCTGAATCCGACTCGTTCGGATCGTAAACTATTGAACGGCTTTACATTGTGGGTGTCGCATTCCTCTGATCCATAATAAATAAAAAATATCCATTTAAAAATAAAAAATTAAAGATATCGGGTTTCCTTAAATTACTTTCACACGACAGGCAGTCATGATTGTGCCCATGAAATTGATTTTAATTCCTTTATTACATAAAGTTTTACGACTGCATTTTCTGCAAAATATGATGCTCAAATAACTCAAAATTTACTCGTATAAGCTTTCACTTCTTTTTATGTTCGGAAACGCCTTCACGAGGTTCACAGGACAACCGAAACACCGTGTGGATTTTCATTTTCCCCAAAGATGGAGATCGAAGGTTTTTCTGTACTATTCTAATTTTTTTTTGTAAAATAGTATTTTTTGGGTAGAAAAGTGCCGATTTTTTAAGAAAATTTCCAATCGGTGAGATGTCCAGGAACTGGCTTCAAACTGACGGCTCCGTAGTTCAGTCGATAGAAAATTTCGTTCTGTTTCTTGATACTCTTTTCTAATCAAAAGAAACTGGGATGTAATAAATGTGAGAATTTTCGGCGCAATGGGATCTGCATTTAAGAACAAAAGGTCGTCGCCATTGTTTGAGAAGAATATTAATTTTGAAGGGTGAGACCCGATAATTTCTTCAACCTCGAAGGTCGTATTACGACGACCTTTTCCTTTCTTTTTAGTTTTATTTATTCTTTCTTTTTTGCCAAGATTGTCTATTGCACAGAAAATTAAGATTAACGGATGGAAGAATTTTAAGACTTCACCCAAAGTTTTGCCGAGGACGTCGAACTCTGATTCCCGAATCGACCACCGATTCAGAAGTTGCCTCCCGACAAACGCTTTTTAACAAGGCGGACGAGTTCTGAATAGGAAGACGCGTGCGGTATAAAAACTAGGAACTCGGGACGCTTTCTTATAAAGAGATTCATCAATCAAAAAGGACAATAAACGTTCAAAAAGAGATCTCTCTCCGAGTAGAAATCGTGATTTCGCCACGTTAACCTTTTTAAAAGATTTGACACAGGAACTCATGGGGTGCGCTGGGGTCAAACATAAAAGTTTAAACGAAAAAAATTTCCTCTCGCCCACAAATTCGATTTCGTATCGTACAAAACAAAATTTTTTTTCTTCTTTTAAGACCTCATATTGTTTACGGTAGAGAGTATATGTCTTTCTTTTAAAATCACAAAGGAACTTATTAACATACAATGAAAGGAAAAATAAAAGAACCAAGTTATTAGATAAGGTAATTTCATATTGTCCGTCAGCTAACAAGAAGACACTCATATTATTCTAAATGCCATCATTTTCTAAACTTTTTCTTCCTCCCTCAAACTGAAAAAAAAAAAACAGATTTTGACAGAATCCTTTTTTTAAATAAATTTTTCTCTCGATTTTCTGAAACTTGCACTTTGAGTTTCCTTAAAGAGAAGTTATTTCCACGGACTCTGAGTATTCCTGTACCCTTAGTTACAGAAAATTCAAAAGGGTTGGCCCAATATTAAAATTGAGTTAAAAAGGGCAAACATAAATGTAATCGCTGATTGGCCTTAAAATTTAAACTGAACTAGCGACTTGAAATTTTTGTTCATTTGGTTACGTTTAAAGAAGTGACCACGAAGAAGCGTTTGAGCTCGAAGGGAAGCGGCCATTGTTTCCACCTGTGGATCTGAAGGTCTGTCTGAAGGATGCTTTAAGAAACCACAGTAATAATACTCATTCTAAAAAAAAAAACCGTTAAATTTTTGTTATTCTAGACTTCAGTATAGGTGAAGACCCATTTTTTTAATCGACAAATTCAATTTTGGTAATTCAATAAATTATTTAAATAAGCTCAGGGATCTGATATGGGCGTTTCACATAAAGATGGTGAAGTAGGGGCCCTTGTTAGCGGTGAGAAAGTGATTTTCTTCCAGCCCTTACAAAAAAGGAAAAAAAGTTCAGAGCCATTGTTTGCCTAGACATCCGTGAATATTATCCTGAGCAATCAAGTGAAATCCCCCAATAAACTTTTACCTTCTCAACATATCTTGGCGTGACTCTATTATTTCCAATTAGAGCGTGGAAAGGCCATCCTGCGTGATCTACGTTTCTTGTTTTATTTATTGTCTGTTTACAAAAGAAGGTCTCCACGTTTTTTATAAATAAAAAAAAATTATAAACAATAACGTTTCTTTTTGTTTGTTTCAGGTATGAGCGATTTACCTAACGGATAGCCATTTTTGTAAGTTGATAGGTTCTTATAAATTATAAGTTACAAGTTCCAACATATTTTACTCCGGTACATAAATAATGTTGGAATACCTCCGTGGATGTCGAATCTTTCTTTACGGTTTTCCGTTCGCTTGAAAAATATGAATAACTTTAATAAAAATGAAAAGTAAGGAAAATTGCGTAAAAACGACCCTTTTTGTACGCCCACGGGTTGAAAAAAAAATCTCGACGCTTTGACAAGTCTGTTTTGCAATCCTTGATATTTTACTAAATCGGCTTGAAGGTTGAAGAAAAAGAAAAGACAAAAGACGAAATTAAAATACAATATTAAATTTCTCAAACAATAGAGGGTGTGATTCTTATGTCCTCTCAATTAAGATTACGAGGCCTCAATTTTTGAAGATGAAAAAAAAATCTTTGGAACCAGAGGACTTTTTTTTTCTTCTTTTTTTTATGTACCTCGAAATATGACGGTTCTTCATGTTCTTTGAGGGTACTGAATCCGATTTTGGAGTTTCCCCTAATCCTTTCTTTTCAATTTTTTACATCTCTGAAAATAAGCGTTTTTCGATTATGACCACTCTGAAATTGAAGTTGACAAAATTTTTAGGTGTTGTTCACTATAATCAGGAGAAAACTTCAAAATTTCAGCTCCCTAAAAACAAGCTTCTTCTTTTATTTATTTTTTTCGACCGTCCTGTTTGAAACTTCGCATACTGGGCTATAAAGGGGTGAAGGACAAACGGACATTAAGCTCTTTTCTTCTTTTTTTCCCCCGCCTCAAAAATGCACTAAAAGTCGTTAAAGGTTAAATAATTATACATCTTACAAGCATCCTCTTTTCTTCAAATAGATTACGCTGATAGGGATAATACATTATTTTATAATGAATTACATCCTTAAAAAAATTAAATTAAAAAATAATGGCGTAAATAATAAGGTTTAAAATGTTTTCTGTTCATTAGATTAGTGACCCTCGTTACACAATGTATAAGATTCTACTTTATTCTCTCCTCGTTTTTTTAAACTCATTTTTTTTAAATCGCCTATCGTCCTCGCAGGTATACTTTCACTGGTGTGTACCCTCACAAAAAATGGAGAAGAATGAAGGGGGAAAACAGGACACAAAGGGAGACTAAAAGGAATACCGGACAAAGGATGTATAAAATTCTATTTATAAAACAAAATTTATAAAATCAGCGTAAAAAGGAAATCTGATCTCTTTTTTTTTATGAACGAAAATTGTATGGTTAACAAAAAACGATCGATAATTTCTTATGAATTCTGCATAATTTTTTTTTTTGGCCTTTAAATGGACCACAAAAATCGTAAAAACGCCACTTTTTAATAATGAGTTGAATTTTATAAAAAGAATTTATATTGTAATTTTAATAAGAGAAAAAGGGTTGAGTCGAAGCCTCCTGGCCGGACTCCCGAGCCGAGCTGAATGTTTTCTCGGCCGCAGGCGCGTGACGTCAGAGCGGTGCGGAAGGTGTCTCCGAAATTCAAATTACACAATCATCAGCATTCAACATTAAACTCTTCTCGGTCGGATTTCTGGAGAAAAAAAAATTATTTAACATTTTTTACTCTAAAAGAATTGCAATACCCTCCATGCTTGGTTTTTAGTCCTTCCGCACCCCTTCGAGTAAAATTGTTGGTTGTCCTTTATCCGTCCGTCTACAGTTTTTTACAGAAACACTTTTCGGCCGGAATTTTTACCCGATTTCCCTCAGTCACAAAAATTTTTTCCTTTTTTTTCTTCTTGCGGAGATCTGTCTGTCTAAGTTTTGTTTCAATGCGCTTCGGCCATACTATTGATATTGTCTTCACTAAATACTCCTTATATTAATAATCGGAGTTATTTTGCTTGTAATTAAACAATTTGGGATCTTCACCCCATTGTTTTCTTTCCTCGGGCACTTAATTCCCTTTTCATGGTTGAACTTGAAATAACTCATCGAAAGGCCAGAATCTTGGGCGAAAACGCCCATTTTTAGTTTATAAACTTTAAAATAAAGTGAGTGTAAGCCCCTAGGTACTTTCTGCTACAAAATAACGAATTTTTTTAGCTTTTATTTGGGTCAAAAATTTTATTTTTTACTCTCTTGGTTACCTTTTGAAGCTCCAAAGCTGTCAAATGTGGTTATAAACCGTGAAGTTATAATATGATATGAACCTGTGTGAATCAGTGATGTATAAAATATCGGTCTACGTTTGGATTAGTGGGAGAGAGGAACACGATCTGCATAAATGGAAGTTAATGATGTAACAGAAAAGAGTTCGTCCTCTAGAAAGTAGTCGGGAAGGAACCCTCCCCCCCACAATCTTCCTGATCTGGGTTGAAACAAATCATTCGCTCGTTTGATACACTTTCATCCGACCAGGTTTCCCACATGTTGTGTCTCTGCCACCGGCCGGCCGTCACTGAAATCTATTACTCGTTGATTCATTTAAAAGCTAGAATGCAGGAAAGACGTTGAGAAGTAAAACTTTTAAATGGACGTCATGTTAACTGTCGGAATGAAAGGAAGCTTTAAAACACGTTCCTCGGGAATCAGTAGCTGCTTGACTGGTTCTTCATTGACGCGTCCTCGTTTTGTGAATACAAATATAAACCGAATCCTTCTTTCAGCGTATTCTAAACTTCCAACCTCGCATTTTTTTATATCCTAAAAACCTTCTTTTTCAATTTGATTCAAGTCTTCTTTTCTTCAGTTCAGTTGTTAAAAAGCCCTAGGCTAGAAGGAAGTCACTGGTCGTTTTGATCTGTCCCATGACTCACAAATCACCAGACTCTACCAATCTATCCTTTCAGTCCATACTACTGCATGTAGGTTGTTTTAAAAAAATTGATAGGTACTTAATTATTTTATAACCGATATTAATTTGTTTTGCTTCACCTATTTTTTAATTTAATTTTTTTTTAAATAGATGAGTCTAATCGTTGGAAGGTTTAGAAAGCGGCGAAAGTGGATTAGGCGACTTCCCAAGGCCACGTCCGTAATTTTTTATTTGAACCGCAATGCAGTTTTGAATGTTGGTCTCCTGAAACCTCAGAAACGCTGTCGAAATTTATGAACGGGACTATTCTTTCCATGTGACACCGAAAAAAAAAAGTTAGAAATCGTTTTGGAAATTTTTTTATTCAAGTCTCGTTCGGTTTGTTATGCCTGAAGGTTGACGAAAACGTGTTTTTGAAAAACTCTCAAATCAGGGATTCTTGAAAACGCTCTTGGAGATTCGCTTCCGTCCTCTGCAATTTTATTTTTCACCTGGGGATTGTCCCTTTAAATCTATCACATAAAAAGTCCATATCTCGGGCACAGATCTTTTTTCCATTTGGTCAATACTTCGCTTTATGAAGAAAAGAAGGGTGTCAAATCCTTTTGTTGACTGATTTGTGTGAAACAGGATGCAACTTTCGTTTTGCATTTTCACTCTCGTCCGTTTTATCTGATTACCTTTGATATGGGAATAAGGCGTCCGTCGATTCTTGTTTCTTTCGAGGGGGAGAGATGGCCCCGGAAAAAAATTAAAGAAAGTGGAGTAAAAATGTAGGTCGCTTCGTAAACGTCGTCCGTCATTCTCGGCCTTTCGGTGAAAGGATCGAAATTGGGTATCAATTCAAAATTATGTTTACCTATGTATTGTAAAAGCTCATTTGCTTTTGGTTTTAAAACCTGGGCTTTGACCTCTCTGAAAGATGTTCGCTTTTTATTTTAAGGAATTCCGTTTTTTCTTCTTCGCTGTTTATTTCAGATTCGGTTCCGATTGTTAAGGAAAAAGGTGGGTTACCTTGGGAGAGAAGATTGTGGCGTTATTTCCACATGTTTTTGTCCGTGGATTTTACGGTCGAGTCTTTTGTCAAGGGTTTTATCGTAGGACTCTTTAGATTAAATATTGTTTTCGAGGCTATGAAGAAATATTGACATGGCTATTTTTGCGTGGTGTTTATAATGTTTTTGTTGTTGCAGATGTTCCGGATATTCTGAAGCGATGGCAACGGATGGGCAGATAATTGTAGCAGCAGCGAGATGGTCGGACGACGCTGTCTACTTGAAGGATTTCGCAATCGGGCGAACGTTTCCAGTCGTCGTGAAATTCGTGAAGGGCCAGTATGGAGGTTTCGGCGTTCCGAGCCTACCGAATCCCGGTCTTCAATCGACGGCGATGTTACTCTCCACTGGTCCCAAGCATAAAATAATCGCTCAGGCGGTTAAAATAAAAGAAGGACGTCGAGTGGTCGGAGTCGGACCGAAAATTGAAATACCAGAAAGTTATCCCGGATATTTTGAACTTTTAAGCGAAGAGGGGCGCGGAATGCGTGCTATCGAGAGTGTTGGGGAAATCGCGCGAAAAATGCCGGATACGGGATTTTTAGTTCGAGAGACAATTCGGGGCATGATCGCGAAGAGCGACGGACAAGGAGGCCTCTGTTCGAACGGCTTTCGTACGGTTACTGTCGGTGAAACTCTCCTGCCCATTACTGAAGTTCAACTGAACGGGCATAAAACGAGATTCTTACAGTGTGTAGATCAAAAAACTGAATTTGTCTTTCTCGCGTATGACCAAAGAGGTAAATTTAGTATACTCGCAAAAGAAGACCACATTAGCGGTGTTCATTCAGCAAAGAATCTCCTTTCAAAGCGAATGCCTTTGACTGTCCGACTAGTCCACGGTCCTCCTCCACGAGGTTTGAAGAGTTCGAGTCATGTTGTACAGGAATTGAGATTGCTTGCGGTCGTCGAAGAAGAAAACATATTTGCCATCCCTCTTCAAAAGATACCGGAAACGTCGTACCTCTCCCTCTCGCCGCCGCCCTTAAGCTTCAGCCGGCCAGAAATGGAGATATATTAAAATCGATGAAAGAATTTCAAAGGCTTTGTGAAAAAGGGACTTCGCTTGTCAACCAAGTTGTCGACAAAGCCCACGTCCTCGATGTCAAGCTCCCCGAAAACAAAGTTAGCAGAGGAGGAGGAGGAGGAGGAGGAGCGAATTCACGATACTCCCAAATCAAAACGGGATACTTTCTTCGGAGAAGCGCTTCGTTGGATTCCCCGAGCGTAACGTATTCTTGGACCTACACCAGCGGTAACGAAAACCGCGAACCGACTGCTGCTGGAGAAGATTACGATGACATAGATCAAATATACGATTACGTTCGCGGTTTCGCACCTCTACCTAAAAATATTAAATCGCCTTTCGCGGAACCTTTATCGCCTGTTAGCTCACCCCCCGTTCCGGATCCTCATCCTCACTCTAACGTAGACAAATATAAACCGGAACCGCCACCTATAGAAACAATACCCACGAAAAAGCAACAAGCCTCAAACGCGAAGGCTGAGAAACGGACCAGAAAAGAAGCCGCGCACAATAACCCTAGCAATAGACACGATAAAACGAACATACCCTCTTTATACGTGAAGAATGCGAATATTCAACGGGGACGTGTACTCAGGCAGAAAAGTACATCGCCCATGAAGGATCAGTCGCTTGGGAAATCCGGATCGCCGATCGTAAGCATCCGTTATAAGTCTCTTACCAATCTGCAACAAGCGATGGAGATGGACGGAACGCTCGACTCAAGCCATTCGGGCGGACGTACTTCTGGCGATTCGGGGGCCGGTGTTAAACTCCCGAGAAACGATCTCGGCGACTAAGTCGTCCTCTTTCTTTGACCAACCTAGTCTGGGAAATTTGTCGGCCTCAAGAAATCCAAATGGCGCAGAACGGAAGGAAACCCCCCAACCCTTATAAAATCAACACCGAACATAATCATCCTGCTCGCATCGGAACCCTTTATCTTTAGGTAAGAAACGTCGTTTTGGGACATGTTTAAAAAGATTGCCACCCCCTAAACAAAAACTTCATGCTATTTTTCGTCCTTTAAGCCAGGAAAAACTCCCACGCCACTCAACACGTCACAAAAAAAAAGTTTTAATGCCATTATTTTGACAAAAAACAGGCATACCAAAAGAGTGGATCAACGGGGAAATCTCAGTTTTATTTTAATTCCTTTTAAAGCAACGCAGAAGAATATTGCGAAGTAATTAATTTTTTTTATTTTCAGAAGAGGGCACAAAACGAGCTGCGTATGAAATGAGCATTCATCTGCAGTTCACGGTTTTTTCCTGCAATGTTTAAAAATAATGAATTCATTTGTTTAAAAAATATTTGAAATGTCCTAATATCCAACTTGTTTCATTTTTCAAATATGTAAATAACATAGATTTTAAGAAAAAATTTAATTTCGTATTTTTTTTTAATTTTTAGTTTTGTTCAATGATCGTAGCATAAAAAAAACGTGTTGCCATCTTTTTTGCTTAAAGCTTCCACGCATGAGTTGTACATAATTTACTGAAGTTAAAATGAACTGATGCAGAATTTTAAGTCAGTCTATGTGCCAAATTTATGTTATAGTATTCTTTTAAAGTCATAGCCAAGTGCCACTCGATTATTTTGCAGTTTTCATTTTTTTATATATGTTTTGAGGTAAATGCTATTTTTTAAAATAACAGTTAGTTACCTTAAAAAGACAAAACTGTATAAAATATTAAATTACGCAATTCTTTTGAGTATATTTTTTAAAAATTTAAACATTTTTAATCATGAATAAAATCGACAGGCATAGAAAATAATTTTTTTGAGAATACTAAATTATGATCTTATCGTACAATGATGTGATTCATTGAAAAAAATTATTAGGTACCTATTTAATTTTGTAAATTAAGTCAATTAATTATTTATTTGACGTACAGATTTATGTTTTCTGTGATAAACTGTGCAGGATGTCTAAAACCATTTACATAAATACCTATTACCTAGTTTGTGATGAACAATTTTGGGTAAAAAAAATAAAATAAAATGAATTAATAAATAAAAAGAATTTGTAATTGAATCAAGTCCTGATTTTATACTTTGAAAAAATAGTTCAACATTTGTAAAAAAAAAGTAACAATAAGACGATTTATTTACCATAAGTCTTTTTTTTTTTTTTTTTTTTTTTTTTTTTTTTTGTTACTTGACTCCATATACTATATTTAGTACACATTAATACACTACACATTAATACACATAATAAAATTTTGAGGGAACACATTCCCATCCGGTCAATATTTCAGAGTAAAATAAAAACAAAGAAATTAAAAATTATATCCACGCTTCAAATATTGGAGGCATTAAACCGAGGATTGTTTTGTTTGTCGCTATTTCGATTAATAAGTCGACCTAAAATTTAAATTAATTTTTAGAAATACAATTAATTTATAGCAATAATTACAAACCAATTTCTTTGTTGAATCTAAAGATCCAGGCTGGCCAAATTCATTTTTTAACAAATCACAGTATACTTGGACCATGTCATTTAATCCTCCTTCTTTTAAAACGTTTTCCAATACAGAAATTGGATTTTGTTTATTTAGTTTAAGTTCCACTCTATTTACGATGGATTCCAGTGTAGCTAGAGATGAAAAGAAATTTAAAATATTTAAAAAACGAAGGATTTACTTTCATTTGTTTTGGAGAGAAAGTCTAAAGCGTTGGGTTCTTGAATAAACAGTTTCAGAATCCAAATTATGGTGTCGACGTCCAAAGAATCAAAAGCAGTGGTCATCAAGTGATGAAGAATCCCTGAAAATAAAGAAAAATTAAATTTTTTAAAGAAGAAGTAAAATTAGATTCTACCAGATTTTCCAAGAGGGGAGTAAAGTTGGAAAAATTGAGGAGTCATTCTGAACGGAATGAGCTCTGGAAAAGGGAACATGTTTTTGGCGTCAAAAGCGTATCCGTAGTCGATTCCGATCACGTCGCAACGTGGCAAAGATATTAAAAAGTTATGCAGATGACGGTCGCCGATCCCGAGGATCCAATGGATCATACTAAGTACAGAGTACTTTTTCAAAAAATTCAATCTCAAATCGTAAAATGTTGAGGCGACGTCGATTTATTGAAAATTGCATTCCTGAAAAAAAAAAATCTAATTAAGAAAAGTCAAAAAGGTAAAATTTTACATATTGACAATGAGGTAGAAAATGTAATTTGGTCTTGGTTGTTAAAACAAAGTCATAACTCCTAAATGGATTGAGATAGAACAGCCAGAAAATGAAGGTTTTACTAATTTTATGAGATCATTTAAATTAATTTTTATTCAAACTAGATACTAACCTTAGAGTTTGATCAGAAATTTTCTGACAGCACATCTGATAATGGTTCATGACTTCATCCTTTTTTTTAAAATGTTTCTCAAATAAAACTCGTTTACTTTTCTCATCCATTTTTCATGATCGTTCTTTATGTTCACCCTAAAAATAAAAAAAATTATAAAATTGAACAAAAATAAATGTTTTCATTACCTTTTTGAAGAAATAGACGAATCCGAAGTATTTAAAAATTTTGATAGTGTAGGGTACGGCAGAAATTCGATAAGTCCAAGTTTGTTTTTTAAAGGAATCACCTAAATAGTTAAAATAGTATAAGCATATTTTTAAAATTTAACTTTCAAACCTGATATGTTATTATTTTACATTCGGTCAAAGAATTCTGCTTGAAAGAATGATTCATGCAATCAAAGAGCTGCATTATCCTTTGATCTTGGCGCATGTCTTCACCGAATTTGACAAGCCAAGGATAACGTTTCCCGTCGCTTCCACACATGTTTATTTTAATAGGCGATCGGAGAGATTTAATCTTTTCGACCTAGACAAAAGAATGAAATCTTTTTAAATTACAATTTCCATACCTTGGTGTCGAATCGAACTAAACATGGTGAATCGAATGCATTTTGGACAGAGCAATTTGAAACTGGGACTTCAAATTTTCCTTTTTGAGGCGAAAAATAAGCTAGCCAGGGTGAAAACTGGTCTAATCTCTGCTCATTAATATCTCCGACACTACTTTCAATTTTGCTTATTTCCTGACGAAGCAAATCGCACTTTTCTTTAACAGTTTTACTTTTATCTGAAGATAAACAATTATTATTTTAAAACAAAAATAATTAATTTTACCATCTTTTAATTCTAAAAGAAAGTTTTTATGATTGTTGTTCTTCTCATAAATTTTCCCCACCATTTGATTTTTACCGCATTTTTCGCTTTGATAGAAACATTTGGAGAAGATTTTTTCATACAAAGAAGTTTTCTCAGTGTTATTTTCAAACGCTTTTAGTAAATCTTTTAAAAAACTTATCAGCAAGAGGTTGGGATGGCACAATTGGCTTAAGCCTTCTATTATTCTTTCAGCCAACAGGAAACATTGTTGAGCTTTTGAGTACAACCTGAAAAACCAATTTTTAATACTTAAAATATTAAAGAAAGTGTGACGGAAACATAAAAATTTTTCAGGACAAAATCATTGTGAAGGAGTGGGAAAAATCACTAACCGTTTAATAATTGATTCATTCTTTTCAAAATTCATTTCTTTCCAATGCAAAAACAGAATGCAAACACGCTCTGGATATTCAGTAAAAATCATTTCCAAAAGTTTCACTACAAACTGAGATTGATTTAAAACTGTTAACAACTGCGGAATCCATTGTAGAAACATGTGAGGCGGTATTTCCAAAATCTAGAAAATAAAATTTTGAAAAAATTTAAGAAAACTTGACAAAAGTCAAGGGGATTTTCATGCCACTTTTTCCAGTTCGGCCAATTATTTTTATTTTTAAAAAATTAATAAACGTTTACCATTTGTTGGCAGTCAGCATTCTCAAATACATCAGGATGATTTAAAATGGCAGGGAATAATTTTTGGGATTCCACGCTTCCAAACCTCATAGCCAACAAAATAGACTTCACAAATGAAATTTTTATGGTATCACAAGAAGTATTCGAATCTGAAGAAACCATGAATAAAACTACAGTTTAATTTAAAAATCTTACATTTCAAAAATTGCCTACAAAAGACAGCCCCGGAATGGTAGGCTTTGCCTTTTAAACTTGATTCTTTGAACAAGCGAGCTCTGTGTAGTAAACAGTCAAAACCAAGTTTGAAAATGGACTGTTTAATGGGCTGTTTATGAAAGTTTGAACTAGTCTGCTCTATTCTGAAGTTAAAAATAACGTTAAATATTTTTGTGTTTAAGCACAACATACGGAATCAAAGAGGACAAATCTTCCCTTAAATCAGTCAACGGTATTTGAACCTCCAATGTCAAAAGTTGAGAGAACAATTTCGAAATGTAAAATGTGAGATGGCTTAAAGTTTTCTGTTTATCTTCATCATCCAAAGAATTTGTATTTTTAATTAAATTTTCTAAAATTGAATAATTAGAAAATTAATGTTGTTTCAATAATATTCATACTAAGTTGCTCCCAAAAATTTGTTGACTTCTGCGGCGATTTATCTGGTTTAAGAAGAGAAATCTCATTTCGCTTTATTTCAGCTAAAACTGATATGTTAGGAGCGTCTTTCTAAAATTTCGATTAGTACTGAAGAAAAGTTCATTGTGACAAATAACCGTTTTTTGAATAAGTTTGGCCCAATATCTTCTGGCCAAATAAAATTTTTCTTTTGAAACGGCGAAATCTATCAAGTCAACAAGCCATCCGAAGTTTGAAGAAACACCACCTTTGAAATCGTTTAATTCCCTAAGAAAAATATTAGTGTGAAAATGAACCGAGAGATTTACCGGCAATGAGCTCGATATTCGAGATGACTCTGCGTTTTACCGTCGCCATAATCTTGGACGAAATCGTTCCAGATGAAATTACGCCTTGCTAAACACTAAAAGATTTCATGAGATATTTTGAGTTATTTCCCATACTCACGTAAATATCAAGAAGACTTTTTAATTTAATAATAAACTCATAATCAATATGGTCTTTAGATTGAATCATTACATCGTTCAAGGTGCTGAAATGATTTTTCAAAGAAATCTTTGAATGAAGCATAAGTTTTGCAAATTCTTCAATGGATGAATACAGCAATGAGATTTCAGCTTCAAATTCTCCCTGGATTATATTGATTATATAATTTATTAACTAAGTAAACCTGATGATATGTAGCCCAGTTTTTATGCAAGGTTGAAGATTTCTGACATTACCAATCAAGGCTTGATGAACCGTTGATTTGAGAAGAAAAGGAAAATAATCTGTTGCACTACAATTTAAAAAAAAATAAAAACATCATTAAAATTGTTTTTTTTTTTTTGAAAAGTTAAACAAGTTGAAAAATCGGGTAAAAACGGGGCTCCTTGGCCAAAAAGTGCCCGAAAATCCATTTTGAAAAAGATAGTCCGGGCAGACTATTTTTTTAACTCAAACTTACACATCGGTTTTTTCGCAGGAGATTCCAGATTTTTGCAGCAATTCGTGGATTGAATCCCAATCGGAATTTTTTTCCATAGCCTATAATACAGTAATTTTTGAGTAAAAATAAATTAGTCATACTTTTAAGCTGAATAAGGATTCAAGGAATTTATCGGACTTGATTTCAGTGTGATCGGAAAAAATATCGGAAGCGATTTCATCCTCACTGATGGAAAGATATAACCTAAAAATTAAAATAAATTTAAAAAACGCTCCCAAAATGATAAACTTATAAATTGATAGTACTGTATAAGGTTTTTTATGTCTGCTGCACCATTTTGAAAATCAATATCCAGTTTTGTCCTTTTTGGAGGGGTTTCGAGCACTTCTTTTTCTTTTAAAATGCTGTTCTCAAAAAATAAAATTCCCAATTCTTGAATATTGTTTGACACAAAAACATCTGTGGAGAAATTTGATAAATTAATTAATTGTTTTAAAAATAAAACTAACTTGATGAAACATTTAAATTAATATTATTTCTCATTGAAAGTTCTAAGATGATGGCATGTATAGGATGTTTTTTAAATCCAACAGTTTTTTGAAGCAAGTTGGCAAACTTAGTTTTAAAATCGTCAAAGATAGAATCATTTTTCTCAAATTCGGACATCAAACCGCTCAATAATGCTATAAAAACTTTCTTCGATAGCTCCTCATTGACCTATAAACCATCATAAATTGAAAAGTCATTTTAACTTCCATTTACCAGACAAAGCGACAACAAAGGATTTAAAATATAATTTAGTTTAACATTAGTCCGAGGGTAGTCTCCGCTGTGATAAACATAGACATCATCAGTATCCTTTGTTGCTTCTAAAACATAAAAATTTAAAAATAAAAAAGGAACTTGATGTTGAAACTACCAGACTTCGATGTGGATAAATCAGCCAATTTCACAAACGGTGGCACATAAGGTTTATGGTGATAAGAAAATTTAAAAGGCTCTACAGACATCTCCTGAAATGTATAATTAAATCAAAAATTCTTGAAAAATGCGGTGTACTTTATGTTCACACTGGACGAGTGAAGTGCTGAATACTTCAACATCGAAGCTTTTTTGTTTTTCCAGTATTTTCATCATCAAATTGGTTAAAACTCCAAAGAAATTTGAATTGTGTATGGATTTTAAAGCGTATTCCATAACCAATATGAAAATTTTATCGATTTCCATCGAACATAAATAGTTTAGCCAGAATCTGAAAAAAAAAAAAAAATTAAATCTATCTTGCTTACTCGCTTAAAAACTCTCTTACTTAAAAACTTCTGTTCTAATTGTCAAGGAAATATCGAAAAGGCGAGAAAACAAATAATCCAAGCCAAAATCTTCTTGTGCGTTTCCATCCATTGGTACGTCAAGTGACCTAAATATTTTTTTTAAAAACTTACACAAGAGACATGGGTTATGCATAAAACCCTAGATAAAGGGTTGCTTTAAGCAGTGAGAAAAGCTTGATAAAAAAAATCATTGGAAACAGAGAAAGAAAACACTGAATAAAAAGTGTTTTATCGTTTATACAAAGTTTTTTTTATATCTTTTCCCCCCACATTTTAGTATTTTTAGAGGAGTCTGGGCGCTTTGACCAGAAACTCCAATTTTACAGGATATAAGAAAGTTTTCATCGGTTTTTCAACATAAAAATTATTTTTCCACAAAATTTCAGTTTTCCTCATAGAAAGAGAACCCCCCTTTTTACTAGGTTCTTAGTAGTTTTCTTATGTTTTTGAAAAAGAAACTGTATTTTTACAGGATTAGTTATAACTTAGCTCCTTTACCCAAATCTCTGTAAATTTTGGTAGGCGAAAAATATGAAATAAGGGTTTTTACTCAAAATTTAGGTTTCAACAACTATAGTAGGGGAGGGGGGGAACAATGATTTGTTCCATGAAAACAACTCGATAAGGAAAATTGGGTTCGCCACAAATTTTGATGATAAAATTCAGAGTCGGTTGCTAAAAAGTTAGGGAATACCAGGTCTAGAAGGTATAAATTTTTACGTACATTTTTGTGTTGATACAGATCAACAAATCACAGAAAGTGGACTTCATCTTTTCATTTTTTTCACTTTTGTTTATTAAAAACGCCATATTTTCGAGGACGATTGAAGGTAAAAATTGTTCATGGTACTTTTGAAAACACGACAAAATTATCTCTAGAACCATTTGCTGAATTTTGACGTTTCTGAAAGAAAAAAAATAGGTAAAAAAACATGAAATTTTTTTTGAAAACTCACTCGGATTGCACGGAGCGAAATATTTGATTAAGTGTTACAATTAAAGTTTCGTTAATGTCAGAAGACCTTTGAAGGAATTCGTTCAACAGGTTTAAACAGATTATGTGAGCTTGGTTCAACTTGGGATTCTCAAGGCACTCGACAACCCATGGAAGAAAGCTGAAAAAATCAAAATTTAAAATTCTAGAAAATTATTTTTTTTTATTTTACTCCTCTGGGCTCATCAGAAAGTTTTTATGTATTTTTGATAAAACCAGGGCATACTTCAAAGGATCTTTTATGTACAAAGTCGATAAGCTTTCTTTAACTTTTATAGATTTCGATGCACCATCACTGTCAGATCTATACGAAAACAAATAGAGAAAAAAAAATTAAAAATATAATTATTACTTCCCTACCTTAAAATCAATCCGATAATTTCAGCATATATTTCGTAATTTTTGCCATGAAGTTCAGGTAAAAATCTAAATAAAACAATTAAAATAAAAATAACAAAAATATTTTAATTGAACCTTTCAAAAAATTCGGACATCAAAGCCTCATCGAGACCTCTTACTTGGCAATTTAAAATCATTTTGAATACTTCTAATCCAAAAAGCTTGTTCAAATCGCAGCTGGATTTTATAAGATTATCGATAACGCTGAGGTCAGGGTGGATGATTTTCCCGTTCCCTAGAATTTTTCTGAAACGAAAATAACATCATAAAGTCATAAAAATATAACCGACTTGATCAGGATTGAGTTTTGTTTCATATCAGATTTTTCCAGTAATATTCCTGGAGGTGGAAGAAGTTTTTCAATCACCCTCCAAACGTATTTGCCATTAGGCGAAGCAATTTTTTCCCATGAGACAAGCATCAGCACCTGTCAGAATAAAGATTTTAACACAAAAATATATAATTAAACTTACACAATCGTTTAAAAATTGATTAAGTTTATTGTCAGATAATGGAGGTATTAAAAGAACAGTTTTGGCGACCAAATCAATAAAATAGCGTGAGTACGGCTTGAAAATATCTCGACAGTTGAAAATAACTTTTAAAATGAAGAGTTTTCCGTTAACACTCAGCTCTTTGGATTTCAGGGACAAGAAGAAAGGCTTCATCCAATTTGGAAAATTCTAAAATTTGCATTTTAAAGAAATGAAATAAAAAAAAATTCTGGACGAACGCTTGTGTCTTCTAAATTAGTGAAACCATCGGAAACAGTTTGACGAATGGCACCGCACAAATTTCCCATACATTCGTGCATATTTATGGAATCCTTATAGAATTCGAACTCTTCAAAATCAAACTCATCATCTTGTCGATTCTGAAAAGAAAGAAACATTGAAATGAATGAAATGTGACCATTGGGTTCAGGGCCAATTGGCCAACAAATAATTGTGCCAAGTTTCATCTTTTGAAGCAACTTTTTTGCCGAATGAAACTACTTACATGTACGGGAACGTTGGATTTTCCAATGAAATCGTACGTTTGGCAATCCTGAGATGAACTGGTCAAGCTTAAATTTAGGGAAACTGACTTAACGTATTTATTTCTTTTAAGTGTCACCTTTTTATCACGTTTATACTTGAGTGAAGTCGAAATTTTTATTTTTTCCAACTAAAAAGAAAAAAAAATCAAGTAACAAAATAAGAAGAACTCACATGTTCGCTGTACGAATGGAATTTAAAATCTTGTTTGTGGGTGATGTTATCCCAAAGAATCCAATAGTGATTCTTGTGATAGTTGAAAACGTTTTTGTCATAAAATTCTCCTTCCTCGTTTTTGGATCGATTACAAACCACGGAGACGACCAAATTCAAGGCGGCACATTGTAAAGAACGCCAGTGATTTAAATAATTTCGACTGCCCAAATTTTCAGGTTTTAACTTTCGAACTGAATATGCACTGAAAATAAACAAATGAAATATTTGACACGTAATTTTCTAATTTTACTTTTGTAGTAAATCTCCTCGCAGTTTAGAAGGATTTTTCAATCTATCGTTGAAGCATTTCAAAACGTCTTCCTCATGTAATATCCCAAACATAGTTTCAAAAACTGTGTAGCAAATAGTTTTCTGACAAATCAATTTTATATATTCCTAAAAAAAAAGAAAAGATTAAAAAATTTAAAAAAATTCTTATTTAGCACTGACCTCATCAGGAAAACTACATGGCTCTAGTTCCTTAGAAACGATCTCCCATAATTTTTGAAATTTTGATTGATAAAAATTGTATATAGTATCGTGACTGCATTTATAGGAAAGTGGGATTAAAACGTCTTTTATTAATTCCAGGCGTTTATCGGTTATGCCTTCATTTGAAATTCCAACTTCAAATAATTCATTGAGCAAAAGGCTTTGATTTTCAGATGATAAATTTGTACTAAAATAAAAAGTCAAAAAAGATTTAAATATTCACAAAAAAGAACCTCAAAAGAAATTTAGAAATTTCTCTTATTTCCACTATTCTGTTTTCAACGTTGATGATCCAAAAACAGAGATCAGAAATCAGATTAAAATTTAAAGAGTATTTAAACACTGTAAAAAGGCTGACGGAATCTTCGTTTTCTCTGAAAAAACATAACTACAATAAATTATTTAAAAAAATCAATATTTTACAATTCCATAAAATGTTTTTTGTAGTTAATCCAGCCGGAAGAATTCCGAAGCCAGGTGGAAATTTCAGAGTTTTTATGCCAAGGGATTCTCAAAGATTTACCAAGATGATACAAAAAATCAATAAAAAGATTTGTTCTTGATCCACTTTGACAAAGCCATTCTTTTAAAGAAGTCCAATCAGAAGTAAGGTATTTCAATAAAATATCTCCAAACCTTAAAAAAAGTTAATTTTAAATCAAAAAATTATTTAATATACCTACAAATTTTGGTTAGTGCTAACCGAGAGAATTTCTTTAAGAACAGCTAATTTGAGAGTGCTTTCTAAATTCTTAATGTTTATTTCATGGTTGGCGTTTTCCAAAATGTAATTACAGAAAAGATCTTTGAATAAAAAAAAGAACTTAAATTGTGGAGTCGAGTAGACATCAATTTCAAGATGATCATTATCCAGAGAAAACGTATCCCAAAACCAAGATGTCTTAAAAAATAAGTAAATAAGAATAATTATTTCCAGCGCTTAATAATTTACATTTTGTGTTTCCAGTGATAAAGAAGTATCGAGAAAAGATCTTATGACATCGTACTTATAATCACGAAGATCGTCCAATTGAGTTGAAATAATTTTATTAATTATTTGAGACGATGAAAACTTCTGAAAATCAATTTTTTTAAATCTCAATAAGGTTTGCGATATTCTCCTTATTTAAACAAATAGAATAAAATCCTAAAGGAATAGAGGAACAACAAAACAGAAAGACCGGTTTTTACCACATACATAGGTTTCACCAGGTTAACTATTTTCTGTTAAATCATGTCTCAAATTTTTAAGTGAACATAAATGCAATTGAGCAGGCTCAATTTTATGATAATTTAATTAGTGATATTTGAGAAGAAACCACACGAACCACTGGTAAAATGTTGCCATATACTGATTTGAAAATTCTAAAACTTTCCAGACGATTAATATAATTTATATTTGAGTCGAGAATGAAATTTTGATTGGTGCTTATTGAATTTAATAAAGATGAAACCAAATCATCGTAGTCATCGAAAATTCTTTTCTTAAAATTTGTAAGGTCATCAAACGGTAAATATTCAAGTAACGAAGCGATATCTTGTAGATCGGTACTTTCGTCTAATCTAGATACATCTCCAAAAATCCTAAAACAAAATATTTTTTATGGAACGTTTTCATAATGAAAAGCACAAACCAAACAAGAAAATCGTTGAAATGAGAAAATAATTTTTCTGAACGATTTTTCATGAGACTTTTGAGTATTCCAATTATTTTTGAAGGCAGTTTGCATCTTAGAATTAAATTATTAACACTCTGGTTGGGCAAATCTGGTGTTCTAATTGTGTCTGTTTTATAGTAAATACGAAAGGCTTCAAGCACAAATCTGAAAAAGAATTTAAAATTTTGAACAATAAGAAACTTACTCTGGTAACGAGTCAGGATTTTCATTATTTTTTACATTAAAATGACAATAATCAATAATAACACATAAATGAGGAATCCATGAAAGATCTTGAGGATTGGCTTTAATATTTTTATAGCGATCGACAAAGCTGAAGAAATTTTTTGACAAAAGAGACATTATTTCTCCTGAAATAAGATTAATTTATTGAAGTGTTAGGTGAGCTTGGTAAAATAAGAAAACCTTTATATTTTTATATACCTTTATATTCTTTTAGGCAGAATGAAGTCATTATGATAAGACTGTGTTTGCGACATTCAAAGCTAGTTGACATACATTTTTCAAGCATCCAATTAAAAAGGCACGGCATTGTCGCATATTCAATTTCATGAGGCTGCTCCCTTTCTTCTGCTATCTAGGGCGAGAAGAAGTCATTCAAAAAGGTTTTGGAAAAAATAAATTTACGGAACGTAATATTTCAGAGTATCCAATCATCGAAGATTCTAATCGCTTTAACGAATCAGAGAGCTCATAGTTTGTTTCATCATATCGTTCTAAACTTGAAATCATGAATGTCAAAATATAGATGCTGTACTTATTGACATATTCTCTTTCTTCAAGGTATTTGTCGGCGATGCAATTAAAAGCTTTTGCAGCACCTAAAAATTTTAAATTTGACATTTAAAAAAAAAAAACGTTTTAATCTGAGCTGACGCAATAACTTTAGTTATTTATAAAATATATTAAAACAAACCTATTCTTAGAGGAAGGGAGACGTGAAGGAAGCTGAAGCAGAGCGTTGTTGTTAAAAGATGCTTACAGTTGATCTCATTATTTCTTTCTCCAAAATTTGTGGAGGACCATGAAGTGAACTCTTTGAGACATTTTTGACTTAATTTTCTTGTTTCTAAATTCGTTTCGCTTGAAATTCCTCTCTAAAAAATAAATAAATAAATAAAAAGTAATAATAAAACGGGAACTACAATTAAAATGTCGACAAATTTAGACGAAAAGCAGTTGTAATAATTCGGACGAGCTGCAAACAGGTGACAAATTTCAAGTAAAAAACCTTCAAACATTTTTAATATTTCAATTTGAAAGTCGCAGATTGAAAAAATAATGGTTTCGATTAAACTAAATAAAAAATTTTGATAATCTGGAACACTGCAAAGGTCTAAATCTGTACCTGAAATAAAAATCAAATTAAAAATAATGTGGACGTCAATCATAAGCTTACTCATGATTCCTAAGGAAAATAAACAGAGCGAGTGCAACGATTTGAGTGCAAGTTCTCTTTTTTCTCCGACGGAAATTTCATTAGCAAGGAAACTAACAAAACGAATAATTTGATCTAAAATAAAATAAATCAAAAGGGGCAAAAGGAAGAAAATTGAGTTTGGTATTCAAGCTTCAAAAAGCTAACACTGTAGATAATAGACATAACATTTTTTTTTACCAATTTCAAGGGAGAAATTCATCGACTCTTTAAAAACAATCGGTATTTTCAACGAAACTCGATATTCCGTATCCCCAGACATATCTCTCATCAAAAGAAACTCACATAAATTCCGAGGCAGTAACGTAATCAATTCTATAAACTTTTCAAACAAGTCATGCGCGAGTTTCCAGTTATTATTTTCAGAGACTAAAGTTTAAAATTAAAAATTATACCACGAAATGTAAATAAAAATACTTACTAGTATCCTCGATTGATATTAGAGACCTTAAAGATGGCAAAAGGTTTTTAAGAAAAATCTCAAGCTTTTGGACGCCTAAGGATTTCACCCATGAGACGAGAGCATTTAAACATTTTTCAAAAACGAAGACACCGTGCGTTCGGTTTTTAAAAATATTCTAAAATAAATTTTAAAAAGTGAACAAAACTAAATTTAAAAATACCTTCAAATAACCAGAAATTTCAATTTGAAATTGAGGTATAAAGCAAATTGGTATAGAAACCACAGTTTCAACAAGTGCAGATAAATTTCCATCAAATATAACTTTCTTTCGGAACATAACATTGATATAGTTTAAAACAGTACTTTTGATTTTCTAAAAAATATTTGAGGCTTACAAAATTTTCACAGGACATAGAGACTAACTTGGTTGTTATCAAAGTCTTCGTAAAGATTCAATATTTTAAAACAAGTCGAGATGATCGAATAAAAACCATGAATGAAAGGATATTTTAAAGAACATCGAGTTGCTTTATCAATTAATTTTTGAAAAACAGAAATTTTAGGTTTTTTGTCAAGTTTCAAAATCACACATGAAAATAATGAAGCGCAGTTTTCAAAAATTGTAATATCACAAGCGAGCACGGAATCCAACATCCCATAATCCTAAGAGAGTTAAAATAATTAATAAATATGAATATTGCTTTTTCTCACAGTAAGTTTTGAATGATGAGGTTTTACATAATCATCAAAAGTCTTAAGAATGGCGTTAATAAACAAATTCATTATTTTTAAGTGAAATTCGTCCAGGTTTTTGATTTCTAAAAATAATTGTTTCATTAACAAAAATTTTTTGATGAAGTTAGCTTACTGATGAGGCAGCATTTGGGTTTCAAAATCATCAAATGTGACCAGAATTCAATATAATTATGATAAGACGTATATCCCTGTTTATTTTTTATAATATCATAATCAGCTATCCATTGGTGTGTACACTGTGCGATGATGGCGTTGTAGACTAAAAAAGGAAGTATAATATTGTTTGACTTGTACCCTTGAATTACCGATTGGAAAAAGGTCAGCATGAAACTTGTCGAAAGAGTAAAAGGATAAAAAAACATTTTTTAAGTGTTCTTCGCAACAGTCGGTATCTTTATAAGAAATGATTAACGAGGACAAAATACGGTTTAGAAGGTTTTGATTGTCGTAGAAATAATTTGGGTTTTTTTCACATATTAGTAACAAAAGTTCCATGTTTTCGTATTTACCTGCATCCAGGCTAAAAAAAAAGTAAATATGTAATAAGTTCAGTAGAATAAGATAGAATGGAAGTAGTTGTAAAATAAATGGTTTTTAAAAATTCGTAAAAAGAGAACTATCCAACGTAAAGCACCATTGGCGAATGTTTCTTTATTTAGGATGCCTTTTTAACTTGCCAGAATTGTTGTTAATTTTGAGGGGTCACCCACCACTGGTAAAAAAAAGAGAGAAAAAAAAATGAAAAATTCTACTCTGTATAAGTTACTTTCTCGCTGAAAAAAATTTGTGGCACCTCTTATAGGTCAAAAGTTATGAGCATTTTAAGCCTTAAAAAATTTGCCAAAAATCAGGTATTCATGCCAATTTTTTCGTAATAGTACAGCTAAAGCAGATAGAACAAAAGTATAGTCTTACAGGACACCCCCCCCCCCTTCAAGATAAAAGACCACAACAGAGTGTAACAATAACCTAACTTTAAAGGTGGTTAAAAGTGCTATAGATTGTTATTTTAAAAAAATAAATACCTCTCAATTGAATTAAAGAAAAGAGTTTGTTCTTTGGGTTTGCAATCCGTTTGATCATATAGTAAATTGTAGTACAGCCCAAATTTTAAACAAAATGCTTTAAAAAAATCCAATTCTCCATTAGAAAATGTTGTCTACAAAAAAAAAAAAATAAATAATAACAATATTAGAAAGAAGTTCGAAGAAATTAGAACGAAGTAATACTTTAAGTTGTAACTTTGTTTCAATGAAATCGGCTGGATGATGTTCAAATAAAATTTGAAAGCAATAAAAGGCACATCTCACGCGAAGTGCAAGGCTCACAACACTTGAAGTATGTTGAAGAAACTCTCGAAGTTTTTCCATGATATCAGCAGGTAGGACAGAAGCGCATTCTACTCTTTCCCAGTATAAGTCAATGACTTGCACCATTAAGTCTAAAAATTAAAATTAAACAAAAACAATGAGTTTCAATCAATAATTGGAGACCCACCTGAATTTTTAACATCGAAAAATTTCAATGAAAGAATTAAATCGAATATTTTCAGGATATCAATGTGCTTCGATAATGTATGGACATTAGAAATCACCAAACACTTGAGAATTTTTAAAATATGTTCTAAATTTTGTTCGTTTTTGAAATTGTCTTTGTCCTAAAATTTAAAAAGTACTAGTTTGAAGAGCTTCCAACGAAAACTTCCTTAAAGAGAAGTAAAAATATAGGAGGGGGAAGTACAGCGGAGGAGGAAGTATAAAGGAGGGGAAGTATAAAGGAGGGGAAAGTACAAAGGAGGGGAAGTTTAACGGAGGGGGAAGTATAAGGGAGGGGGTATAACAGAGGGGGAAGTACAAAGTAGGGAAAGTATAACGGAGGGGTAATTTTTTTTTAATGTTTAAAGTTTTTTGTTTAAATAGGTATGTATGCCATTTTTTTTTTTTTTTCATAAAATTTTTTAAGTTATTTTTTCGAAAATGTATCTAGGTTATAGAATCAAGGTAGAAATAATGGGATTTTTGCTGCCCAGGGAGGTCCCTCTCGTAGCGGGTGGAAGTATGAAAGTTCTCCCTACTAAAATGATAATTAATGTAAAAAAAATTATCATTTTACCAGCTCATCATTTTATTTATTTAAAAAATAAATAAAAATTGCATACCTACATATTTAAACAAGAAAACTTAAACATTTTAGAAAAAAAAAATTTCCCCCTCCGTTATACTTCCCCTCCTTTGTACTTCCCCCTCTGTAAAATTATCATTTTACACAGACAAAGTTGAGATCGGTAAAGATCAATTTTCGATTTGACCCTCCGGGGTCTGGAAGACCCTTCACCAAAAAACCCGACGTGGAGGGTATCACAATAACTTCTTTAAGGAAGTTAAAAATTCTTATTTTTGAGGTTCAACAGGAGGCCATAAGACCATCATTAATTTAAGGTATCAATCATTAAATTTTCATTCCAACAAGTAAACTAACCTTTTCAAGGATAAGTATAGATGCAGCTACAAATTTACTCAGGTTTTCAATTTCTTCATCAAGGAGTTCAACTTGACAAAATTTTTCTAACATGAAACTGCTCATTTGAGACAAGCATTTCACATTAACCTCTGATCCTAAAAATTTCGTTACAAATTTATAATAAGGAAAATAGAAAAATCTTTACGTAGTTTAGGGAATAATGAAGATAAAATTTCTCTTCCGTCCAGATATTCAAGTGGAAAAGCGTTGTACATATTGATGAAAAATAAGACATGGTGTTCCTCAAAGTAGTTGAAAGAATTTATTAATGAACTGAGAAAATCCTAAAAGAGAAAAATAGAATAAAAAAAGACTAAAAAATCTTACCAATACAACAGACGAATGCTTAATTAGCAAAGAAGGGAAATTTTTCGCAATGGATGTCAAAATGATATACAGCTTCTTCAAATTCCGACCATCTAGTTTACAGTTTTTCATTATATAAAATACGCCATTATGAGGATGCAAAAGTATTGCAATATCATGTTCTGAAAAATAAAAATTACATTTTAAGAAGTAACAAGTTTAAATAATTTAAGTTTTTACCGAGTTGATCCCAGTTTGTGAATTTCAAAAATATATTTTGTATTTTTTCTGTAATTAGATTTTTCTTATTCGAATCGGACTGTTTGAGTTGGTTCAAACAGTCGGAGAGTTTTTCATCCATGGAGGCTGAATGTTGAGTAGTAAATCAGCTGAAAAAAAAGGGAAAAACTTATAGTTCGATATTTCCAAGATAAACTACAAAATTCTGTGAAGTGTGCTGGCGGCAGACATTGAATTGGGCCGCTTAGCTTACCTGGTTATAATCTGTATATTAAATTGAGCTTGGGAAAAAAACAGGTAAAAAAAGAACAGTATTGAACTGAGCTTTTTTAATATTTTTTCTGCCAAGCGTAATACATACTCATGCTTTTTACAAAATTAATTTCGCTTAGTGTATTATCTCGTAAACGCTTGCGCAAGCCAGACCAGAAAATAAAAGAAATAAAAAACGGATACCTTTTAAGGGGAATAGAAATAAAACGATAAAAAGCCAGATACCTTGCCGAATATAATTTTTTTTAATAGTTTTTTTTAATAAAATAAAATCTGCATTGGCAACGAAGAGTCGTTCCTTGGGGCGTCCTCGCTCAACCTGCCCGTCTCAGGCCCCCTCTCTTAAACCGGCCTCCGCCCCCGTGCCCCACTCCAGCACTGGGCGAGGCGTGTACGGGGTATCGTGACGCCACCCCCTCACGAAGGCGGCAGCACGGCGCCCCCAAGATTAGGGATGTGGCAGGTAACCCGTCGGGGATGGCAACGGCGGGAGGACACCCTTGATAAACACATGTTATCAGGTGTACAAAATGAAACTCGGCTAAAATTTCACCTAATAATAAAAAGGTTGTAGATGGATTAAGGAGCCTTTATACAAGGAATTCGAATAATTGTTGCCAAATTGAAAAATGATTGAAAATTTAAAAGTTAAAATGAAAAGCCAAGAGAAAAAATAAATAAATAAATAAACTAGATAGTCAAGGTCGAATAGCGATGATGAAATCTTTACTGTTGATGATTTATATGCTAAATAAAGAAAATTAAAAGAAGATTAAGTGAAGTTGAGCAAGGCCTTTATTTTTTATTTATTTATTTTTTTTTTTTTTAACGTAGGTAATGTTATTATTGCCAACGCAAGATTTGGTTAGTGACAACACGGTAAATAAAAATTAAAAACTTTTTTTTAAGTATATAAATAGACATAAATAAAGATTTAACTTCCTACGTGCCCGGTGGTACCTTTTTGACCTGGGAAATATGCACCCTTGATATTTTCGAAGGATCGCTCTCATGTGCGACCTTTAATGAGACCTCAGAAAGTCTGGAAACGACGACATGAGGTTCGGAAAACTTGTAGGACATTTTTGCCGAAATTTTTTTCTCCTTATTTGACAAAATATGTGTTTTAACAAGAACCCTGTCACCGACATTCAGAATTACATTGTCATGCTTTTTATTATACGTTTTGCCATACTTTTCTTTGGCTCGGCCAATATTTTGCAATGCTTCCGACCACTTTTCCTGTGGCGTACGGTCGCTTCTCTCAACCGGGACGTCCCATTGTAAATTCAAGGGGGTGTTCAACTTTCTACCCAAGAAAAGCTCGGCTGGGGTTAACCTGTTGACGAATTTACGGCAGTAAACGCCATCTGAAAAAATGGGAGGTTTGCAGACCATTTTGTCTGGTTATTGCCGAAATAAGCTATTAAGGCAGGCTTTAAATTTCTTAAGCATCGCTCCGCTTTACTTGGGTTAGGGTAATAAGGAATTTGAAACTCTTTCTTGATACCGTGGGAAAACAGGTAGCCGTGCAATGATTTTGCTTTTAAAATTGAGTGATTGTCTGTCATGACGGTCGTCCAGAAACCAAAATTGTTAAAAATCTTTTCGCGAAGACACGTGATTACAGTTGTTGTATTGGTGTTGCGGTAAGGGAATAAAAAACTTGTAAAAGCATCTACGGCAACGAAAATGTATTTGAAACCGTTACTGACGGATAGGGGTCCCGCTAAATCGACAAATAACGTTTCATTTGGTTTGGAAGGAGTGAAACTCGACTATTTTCCTTTGGGTTTGGATAGTTCAGGTTTAGCTCGTAAGCAAGGCAGGCATCTGCGAGGTTCTAGTGATCCCCTGGTGTGCACCAGGAAGTTCGATATAGTAATATAGCTTATCGCCTAGCAAAGAATAATTCGGGACAGAAATATTGGCCTCGAGCTGTTCAATTATGCTTAGCTGTTCAAGATTAGCATCTTCTCTCTGGGCCTCGCATAAATCTTGGAAAACCTCAGGTGTCTTCTGCAGAACGCAAGCCGTTTCGGGTTCCACAGCTGGATTTCTGGAAAGGTAGTCCGCGATCGAGTTTTTTGTCCCTTTTATTTACAACTCCATCCGCCAAAAGTTTGTCGACGATCTCACGAATGATTTTGCTTTTCTCCGGGAAAAACTAATCGTTGTGGCCAGTCGCATGGTCGCATGGTCTTTAAGGCGTAGAAAGAAGTGAATGACGTCCGTTCGGCCTAAACGAGAAATCAGGGTCTCGGGAAATTTTTGTTTTAAAAATTTTAATAAATTTCCCTCAGTGCAAATGGGGTTTAAATTTTGAAAACGATCATCCGTTTTCGGGAAAAGAGGGAATTTAAACTTTGGTGCAAATTTAAAAAATATTAAGGATTCGGCCGGGTCCAGTATCATTTCGGAATAGAGCATAAAATTAAAACCTAAAACTAGATCGATGGGGAGGGGCTCCAGGATAAGAATAGAAATTTCCATTTAAAATTGTCCATTTTTAATTGCAAATCAACACCGTTCGAACAAATAATCGTGTTAGAATCTCCCACTATCATTTTTCAAGGTTGAAATATTTTCATTGCTTTTCTTTGAATTTGCTTCCATTGCACTTTGCAATTTCCTTTTGCAGTGATGTAATTTTATTACAATTATCGCACTCCCGAGCCGCTCGCCTTTCCTGGCTCATCTTAATGAATGTTGCCCTGTCGAGCAACCGGGAACATAGAAAATGAAATATTCGTGCGCACTTGGCGCACTTTGCACGGTCCTCCCCTTGGATGTGGATACACTACATGTGGCCATTTTACAAAAAAATTAAATACTGGGAGAGAGATATAATAAAACGGCTGATTTATGCAAATTCGAATATGCCAAGGTCAACGTCGATAAGAGAGAGAAAGAAAAAAATATTACTTACAAAAATTGAAATAGATACACTTCTTATTAGTTTTTTTACAATGATATTATGTACAAAAAAGTGGAAAAAAGAAAACGCTCTGCTACCAACTGGCACGCTTGCGCGAGCCGGACCAGAAAATAAAAGAAATAAAAAACGGATAAAGCTAGATACCTTGCCGAATAATAATTTTTTAATAAAATGCAATCTGCATAGTGCATTTGCAACGAAGAGAAATACCTGTCGTCCTTGGGGCGTCCTCGCTCAAACTGCCCGTCTCACTCTCAGGCATCCTCTCATAAACCGACCAGGGACCCACCGGCCACCCGCCCCCGTGCCCCACCAAGCACTTGTCGAGGCGTGTACCGGGTACAGTGACAGTGCAGTGAAGTTTTGCGCAAAAAACTGGCGGCGTACAGTAACTACCTCATGATTTTCTTCTATGGAGTCTGGAAGAAATGCTCCCAAAAACCGGGCGAGGAGAGTAACTCAATTACTTCTCTTTGTTAAAAATGAAAAAAAGTTCAGAAGTGCAGAATTCCTTATCTAATAGATTAGACTTACATGCAATATGTCGCCCAATTTAACTCCCACGTAAAATTTTTATCAACCTGCTTATCACTAGGAATAGCACCCTTATTTACATGATTGGCATTTAAAACTGTTTTTAAACCTATATAAAAGAAAAGAACAAAGTTAAAATTTATATATAATATTATAGAAACAAAAAGTCTACGTAATCTTTTAAGGTGTATTATTTTCAAGAATTTTTGGGTCGATATTCCTAATGAATTTGCAGAACGAGTCGAGTTATTTTTTCGTGTTGTTTTCAAATTTCGGGGGCCAAGCGTCTAGTGAAGTACTACGTTCTTCATTAGGTTGAGTGAGGTCGCAGTCCAGGATCAAGTGCTGCCAAATTTGGGGTCCACCTTTTGAGCACTGACATATATCGTCCTCTACAATGTGGAATCGTTATAGATAAGATAAGATTTCTTCCGTGTCCAGACAGTGCTTGGGTGAGCATGAAGTGGTGGCTCAAGTTCGTTTTGAGCCTTGCATTGACTTGAGGAAAGAACAACTTCGTATGACTAGCATGATCCGTTTTTGTCCATGATTCCTCCCATCGATTAATTAGTTCCAAACGTAAAGATTTCTTGAAAAACGTGAGTGGGACTGCAGCGAAGGAATCAACGAGGATCGCTTCTTTTGCGGTTGGATACCCCATGGTTCCCGGAGAATAAGTAGGACAAATCAAATATACCCGATGGCTCCCGCTTTTAGTAAAGCGACATACCCGATGGTTCCCGCGTTTATTTTTGATTACTGAATGTAGTAAACCAACTCGTAGTTTTCTGATGAAACTAATCTAGAAGCTTTGAGTAGAAGCACAGCCGTTTATGTCGACGGAACATCCAAAAAATGTCCCAAATTGTTTTACCAATTTTTTTGTGTCCACGGAATGATAAATGGACATTATATTCCACTAGTTTACTCCCCCCTTCCCGACAAGTGCGTTTCATACTGCAGGCTTTTCGAAGCTATAAATATCAACTGCGTAAAATTAGGAATAAATTTCAAGCCAAATTTAATATGAGGCGCTCCGGGTACGAAGGGCGAACTCAACAAAACGTAGTTTCGACATATTCGCATTTTAAAGTTTTATGGTAGGGCTAACTCAACAGAAAAGTCATGCCCTGGAATGGGAAAAGGAGTGGGGGTTGTGGACTAGGATGTGGAGTTCGCCCTTCGTACCCGCTCGGATATCGCAGTTAGAGCTTTGCTGCATACCGGTTTTACGTATTTAAAGGGGAAAAAATGGCGAACTCAACATAAAAATTATATGGATGAATTCATCAAGAGGTCTAGAATCTGAAAATGAAAAAAAAAATTTGTCCGATGTTGAGTTCGCCCTTCGTACCCGGAGCGCCTCATATATTCAGGTATGATAATATTATAGAAACTTATATACGTCCTTCAGCTAAATTCCCGCCATATTTTTGGGCAAAGATGAGTGCCTCTCTTCGTTCTAAATGCCATTAAATGTGATACTAATGCTGCTATTCGCAGTTCCAATATAGAAAAAAATTAAAGATACACCTAAAGTTAAATTTATTAAAAATCAAATAATAGCATTTCAAAAAAATCAACTTTCTCGCTGGGAACCTTAAAATAATTTCAAAAAGAGATATTTTTTAACAAAAATACCTGAAATGACCCGTGTGGTTGATGGGTAGTACAAAAAAAAGTTAAGAAAAAAGTGGTCTCTTCAAAAGCTAAGAATGAAAGGAAAAATAGTTTTTGAAGAAAATCTTACTTACCGGGAAGCGGTTTGATAGGCGTTATCAATGTAAACATGGAAGTTACGGCTGTGGTTAACTAACAAGCTTGAAACATTTTTCGTTGTTTCTTTCGGATATAACACGTTTCGAAGAGGAGACTCCCATTTATCACGTCAGCCGTCAAATGTCAATTCGTTCTGTTATAGATTTCCAAAAATAAGAAGGTTCAAAGAAAGTGAGTAAACTCAAAAGAAATGGGCCTCTGCAAGTGTCCGAAGAGAAAAGTGACGACGCTTTTTTGTTTCGAGCACGCCGTCAACGTCTGCGAACATTGCATCGTCGTCAATCATCCGAAGGTTCGAAAATCTAAGTCAATTATATCATATTATTTAAGTCAATGGGATAATGGATCAGAAGGGGGCTCAATTTTGGCCAATTTTTAAGAGTGAGACCCTAGATGAGAAGTGTGAATCACTCACACAACCATTCTGCCGAGTCAAAAAGTTAGTTTTCTTTCCCTAGTCCTCATCCCATATTCATTCATTTCGTACTGGGTCTTCTAATTGGTTAGGCACTGAAAGCTCCATCGAAAACACAACAGTAAAACTTCATTTCATCTGTTTCTTACCATAAAAGAATTAGAATCAAATAAAACTCATAAAACCTGCCAAATAGCGTTGTTAACGTCATTTTTATCAGAGCTAACCCTTTGAAACTGCCTATTTAGCCCCACAAAGAGAGTAGAGCCAGAAAAACGCCCATAAAACAAGAATGATAAAATAGGAGGGAGTTAAAATGAAATAGGAGTTTCTTGGTTGAAAAAACCACAAGAATTTCCCAAAATCTGATAAAAATTGCAGGAAACTACTGAAATTCATGTAAAAAGGGGGTGTCTTTGTCAAGTGAAGAGAAAACCTTTCAAAAATTATGGTTGAAAGTGATTCTTGGCCTTCAGAGCATAGAAATCGTCCAAAAAATTAAGTATTAATAATTAATAACTAATTTTAACAACTAATTTATCGATTTCTTTCGATTGAGATTGAACCAAATATCCCTACGATAAATCGAAGAGCAGGGGCCTATTACACGCAACGATAAATCGCTACGATTTCTTGTAAAAAATTCCTTCGTTGCGTAACTTTAGGTTAGGTTACACCAAAAACATAAGCGATTGTCCATAGCTGTAGGCTGTGCAGTAAAACAAATTGAGAAAAAGACAAGAAAATCTTGGAGCGACATTTTTGTTGCACCAACAGCAAGATCTTTTGAAAAGGGGGCTTCTTGGTCCAAAAACTAGAAAGCCTTCCAAAAAAAGTCTGAAAAAAATGAGATCTCAAATTAGTTTAATTGGTTCTAGGTGGTAAAGTGAGGGAAAAGCCCAAAAAATCTTATGAAAAGGGTGTTTTTTAGTCCTTAAACAGATTAAAAAGGGTGTTTTCAGCCTTAAATTCTTATTCATGGTCCTTAATCATGATGAAAGTAATAAATAAAAGAAACTGAAAGTTGTCTCGTCCCATGTATCCATAGAAATCTTGGCTTTTATCCTTAAAAATTACTTTTTTTTTTGTTTCAGTGTGTCGTACAGTCATACATTGATTGGTTGCAAGACAGCGAATATCAGCCAAACTGCGGACTTTGCAGTGAACCTCTTGAATCTGAAGAATGCATTAGATTACTTTGTTACCGTAAGCTTAGTTTTCATACAATCTTGAATTCCGTTAAATTATGTCCAAAAAAATTTGATGTCAACAGTGAAATGTTTACTGTTGCCAGTTTTTAAAGATGATGGCAATAAATCATTAAAGATCCATGTTCCAGGGTGGTAAAAGTGTAGGTGGTGATCTGAATCTCCAAACCGCCAATTTTTGAATCCAAGTGATTCAATTTTCTCTTCTTTCTTACTTTTGATTTTTCTATAGTATGAAAAATCGAATCGCCTGTTTACAATCATCCAATTTCATGCTTTAAAATTATGTTTTAGATGTTTATCATTGGAGATGCCTTAATAACAGTATCTACTCAGAAATACATCAAAGAACGACTGAAGATTTGCCAACATTTAAGTGCCCTGATTGTAGAAAGCAAATATTACCGCAGGAAAATGTCGCATCTCCGGTTGCTTCCGCACTAAGGGAAAAGTTATCGACAGTGAACTGGGGCAGAACAGGTCTTGGCTTGCCTGAGGTAATTCGTTTGTTTGTTTTGTTCCTAAATTGTATTTTTTTTAGTTGATGAATGATGAGCAATTTAAACCAAATAATGAACTCCCAAGCCAACATTTAAAGAAAAATCTGACTTCTCCATCTCATGGAAATCGAACGAAGATGTAGTCCTTCATGTTGAAGATAATGTGTTTTCTACATCGTCAAGGCCTGAGGAATCAGGTTTGAATATTTTTTCCCTTGGAATCATATAAGTTTATACTTTTTTTCTCCAGCTCAATTTCCTCGACGTACTCTCCATAGCGCTTCTAATCCAAAGTTACTCTTAGTTGAAGATGATGACAGCAAATACAGGAGAAGATATTCAGTATTTGATGTACCACGGTGGCTTAAGTAAAGATTCCTCATATTATTTACCTCTTAAATGTTAATTTACTCTTTTTAGATCTGTTGGAAGTAAACTTTTCAGTGCTAAAAGGACTCCTTGGAAGATTGTCACGGTTTTTATAGTCGTTTTTGGCCTGTGGTTTCTCTTTTCTGCTTTAGGGTCAAGTTCAGTTGAGGCTGACGAGAACACTTTAACTTGATTTCGGATTTCAAAATTTATACATTTCTTCTATTAAAAGCTTTTCGTTCATTTTCATGAGTTATAAATTATAATCTTGTTTATTTTGTAAAATACATTATTTTAAATCTCTGTTTCATTCGTGATTTTTAAGCTATTTCAAACATAATGCGCTGGTCCTTTTTAAATTTTTTCCGTGGAAAATATTAGCTTGACTACGTTTTGCCAAATAGCAGCTTATAAGTTTAAGGTTGGGGTAACTCAATCAAACGCCTTCTTAACATCAAAGAATTTCTCCCCTGTAATTTATCGTTGATTTTTGATTACCATTTAATTTTCACAGAATCTTCCTTTTGCTGTCATCTTGAAAAAATTTTCATATTCGCACTATCAGGCATCTTTTGTTTTGCTCAATGTGCTGAGGCTTGGTCCGACATTCACCACAAAAAATCTAAGAAAGTTAGTTTTGACTCTGGAAAACGCTAAAAAAAAAAGGTGTTTCTACGTACAAACGCCAAGGAAAACGGCCAGTTAAAATCAAAAAGAAGAAAAAAATCGACTCAAGAGAAAGATTTAGTAAAAATTAAAACCTCGTCCATTAAGTATCTCGTAAATGGCACCACAGACAAACTCAATATTGATTTGGAATATCGTACTCTGGGTCTCGAAGAACAGTTATTAAAAACCGTACATCGAGGGTATTACAATATCTCCTCTTTTAAAATTCAAAACTAGAAAAATTGCTGTCAATAAAAAAGAAATCTACGACTAATTTTAATCAGCTTTACTTCTTTTAACTCCAACCTCCACACATTTTATTTCGTCAAATTTTTTCGAGTACAATTTTTTAGAAAAAAATTTTTTTTTTAACCATCGGACAGGGAGATCTTGTAAGATTTTTTAAAATTTTTGAATGATTGTAAGTTACTCGTAGTTATTATCTTGATTACATTCTGCCAAATAGCAGCTTATAAGCTTGACGTTGGGGGAACACAATCATATGCCTTCTTAACATCAAAGAATTTCTCCCCTGTAATTTATAGTTAATTTTGATGGCCATTTAATTTTCACATAATCTTCCTTTTGCTGTTATATTGAAAATATTTTCATATTCAGACTATCAGGCATCTTTTGTTTTGCTCAATGTGCTGTGGCATGGTCCGACATTCACCACTCCTTGTGAACTGCAATTTATCAAAAACAAAAAAAATCTAAGAAAGTTAGTCAAGTTAGAATCAAGAGGAAGATTTAGTAAAAATTAAAACTTCGTCCATTAAGTATTTCGAAAATGGCACCACGGACAAACTCAATATTGATAAGGAAGATCGTAGTCTATAGCCCTTCTGGGTCTCGGAGACCAATTTCTAAAAACCGTACATCGAGGGTATTACATCTCCTTTTTTAAAATTCAAAACTAGAAAAATTGCTGTCAATAAAAAAGAAATCTATGGAAAGAGGTGAGATTAATAATTTTAATCAGCTTTATCTCTTTTAACTCTAACCTCCGCCCACAGCCTCACATTTTAATATTTGGTCAAATTTTTTCGGGAAAAATTGAACCATTGGAAATGGAGTTTTTGTAAGATTTTTTAAATTTTTGAATGATCGTAAGTTAATAAAAAAAATATTCTTTGGTGATTTATAGCCCCACTTAATTACGTACCCGAAAATCAGCGTATTTAACGCGGTAGTTTGTAAGCAAAAAAGATTTTCATTTTTACTAGGGTCAAGGTGAGAAGTTCAATGGTTACGACGCGATCGCGGCTCACGAAACTACGAGTTAAGCCAGCAAGGGTTCCATTCGTTGTCCTTCTCAGATTCAGAAGGCTAGAACTATTCAAAATACTTGGAAATTACCTACTTTTTATTTTTTTTAATCTTAACGTAGTTTTTATATTTTTTTGACGGGATGAAGGCTGTGTTACTACTGCAAAAGAAGGTTGAAACGGAAATATTCCTCAAAAATGTCTTGTAGCTGCAAATAAAAAGGTAGCGATTTGCACACTGCACAACGGCCAAAAATATAGAAAGCCTGTCTTTTCAGGACTTTTCAAACATTTTACAGAGAAGATGGATGAAGATAAATGCGATTGATGACTAGAAGACAGTCAAAACTAGAAGTCTTGTACATGTCATTTCTGTAACTTGTCCTGGATTTTGCTAGTTTTTAGCGAATCCTCCTTTCTGCAGGTACTTATGAAGTTTCCAAGCTTCTTTGCTTGATATGCTTTTAAAAAAATTTATTTTGAAGAAAGGAATGTATGTTTTTGGTCGGTGGATGTTTTTTTTTCACATGCTCCTAAGATGGGCTTCTTTAAGGGAGGCTGTCCTTGTCGTTCGCGGTCATTGCCTGGTAACAGTGCATTATTAATTTATTTATATTTAGGAAAAGGAGTGGGAGGAGAAGGAAGGGCGTCGGATGGAAAGAGAGGGAATGAGGAATTCGTGGGTAAAAAGGTGTGTCGACTGTCGAGCAACATAAGTGGCAACATAGCTTCTCTAAGGTCAAGGGACTGTGGTACAGACATTTTGGTGGGGGTTCAACCCACAATCCCTTCACTACTTTTTTTTATTATCATATCGCTCATTTTTTTACCCACCCTTTCAAGGATATACAATATAAACTATTCTCCGCTGACGGGTCCGTGGAAAAAGATTCAAAGGGCCCTTCTCAAGAGCGCATTTCACCCTTTCCTTTTATGATTAAGGTTCGTCATACCTACGGACTATATCCGTCTTCCAGATGGCTGCAGGAAATAAACCAAAATAAAGATCAAAAGGGACTATTTTCGCTCGTTATTTACAAGTTTATAAAACTTTTAAGCTTTCGGTTACTTTTTTTTCTCTCCAACTTGTTTGAAGAAAACAAGAATGTTTTTTAAATCTTCAGATTAAAATATACGATTTTCCCTTCGATTTTTAAATCAACTTTGGAAATAACAAGTGCTTATTTTTGTATCCAGAACGGTTTCTTGAGGTAAATTTTATCCTGAACCAATTTATCAAGTTAGTTTTATTTAACGACCGACAGAAGGCGATCTAAACTCAATTTCTCAAAAGTCAACACCTGTAATTCTTGACAGTGGGTATTTAAATTTTTTTTCTCTCTAAAAAACTGTTGTTGTACGGAGCCGTTGGTAATTTTTAGGCCGTGAAAGAAGGAGGAGACTCGGTCGCGGACGGACAAAGCTACTGAAATCCGAAGCCACGACCTTCCCTTTCAACACAGGTTGTCTTCTCGACAGTGACGGGACAAAACATGACTCGTTGGGATGTTAACAGTTTAAAATGAGGGTGTAGATCATGAGCGTACTAACCTACAAAGTTCCCAACTTTAAAAAAAAAAACAGAATCCCATTTATTACTGTTCAATTCCGAACTTAAAGAAGCTAGTTTCAAACGGTAAAAATTTTTTACCAATCTAGCTTATTTGAAATCGACTAAAAGTACTAGTTTGAAGAGCTTCCAACGAAAACTTCCTTAAAGAGAAGTAGCAATATAGGAGGGGGAAGTATTAAGGAGGGGAAGTATAACGGAGGGGGAAGTAAAAAGGAGGGGAAGTTCAAGGAAGGAGAAGTTTAAGGAGGTCTTGTAAGTCTAGGGAGTCTTTTAACTTTTTAAGTTTTTTAAGTTTCCTAGTTTAAGGAGGTTTTTTTTTTAATTTTTCCAAGTTTTATTTTGTCCCCAAAAATTATCAGTTTTTTTTTTCGAAAATTTTATCAAGGTAGAAATATTTGGGATTTTTGTCCAAGGGAGGTCCCTCTCAGAGCGGGTGGAAGTATGAAATTTCTCCCTACAAAAATAATAATTAATGTAAAAAAATTATAATTTTTTTTACACCGACAATTTGTAAAATATATGAGGACAAATTGGTGAAAATCGGAACAACGGTTCGGCCCCAGCGCAGTTTTTAAAATTTCAAACGTGCATATCTCCGCCATTTTTTTCGAAATTCAAAAATCGCCCACGTTAGTTTCTTGTCCACTAACTAAAGAAAATTTGGTGAAAATCTGGTGAAAATCGGACCAACGCAACGGTTCGGCTGTAGCGAATTTTCGAATAACTTCTTAACGAAGATTCTTCTTCTTCAACAAACGCATTTGTCCAGATCTTCCCCCGACAAAACTTCCTGGATAATTAGGATTTAAAAAATAGACTAAAATCACATTTTTCTGTGAAACAATCATCTGACAATAGTAACCCTAGGACGGATTCGGTTTTATGAATTTTTGATCTAATTTTTATTGGCATGCTTAGTCAAATCACAAGTCCTCCTTAAATATGGTGAAGTTGAAGGAACTTGGCATGTTTTGTTGAGATGAAGAGAAAAAGGATCAGTAAACAAATCCGAACATTTCCCTACGCTCTTGTGAATACTGCGTAGTAAGCGTTGAGAACTCTAAAATATTTCACTGTAACTCGAGAAGGGAATAAATTCAAAAATTCTTTCCATAAGCTGTTTATGAAATGAAGCTCGAAGGAAAATTATAAAAAATGAGAGATTTTTTTTCAAAATTTGCAATGGCGCCACAGTTCAACGGCTAACTTCCGGAATCCTTTTTTTTACCCCCATCTATTTGAAATCTGGGTTTAAAATCTTAACTAGCAAAGTCCATCGTCCCCATAGCTCACCCCATTTAAAAGGCCCTTTCATAAATTAATATGAAGGTTGCGACCCTCCAAGATTAAAAAGCTTGAATAATTAATGATATGGTGTTTAAAAACTAGTCGTTTTGTATTCCTTCTTCTTAGAAATATTAAAAATAATAAGGTCTCTTTAAACGCGCGGGTCGAAAATAGATATCCGTTTGCCATAGCTTTCTTTATTGAATATTTATCAACGTCTGGCTAGTAAGAAGGACTTTCAAAAGAAAAAAAAATTAAGGTGGTAAAAAAAAATCTGAGGTAGAAAAAAAATGAATTAAAAAAACGTCGGAGAAACCCTGCCTTGGCCAAACGGTGACAACCCGTTGACCTAGACGTTTTTGTGAAAGTTAAGCATGCCAGAGAGCCCTGTCGGTTTAAAGGAAAAAAAAAAAAAAAAAAAAAAAAAAAAAGAGTGAGAGAGGGGAAAAAAAAAGGATTTTGTAATAAAAAGGGCGACCCTCCCCTACTCCACTTCAAGGATTTACGCCTTCTTTTCTGCCTTCATCCACAGGATAAACTTAAAAATCTAACATTCTTCTTTGAAATATTAAGCCTGATATTCTATTCACTAATTCGAAAATGCACAGAAGAAATTGAGGTAAACTTTTAATGTGGCGATAATAGCATTTTGAGAGGTACAAAACACAGATTCAGCGAGCTCCATGAATATTGTTATTATTATTATTTTAAATACTAAAAAAAAAAAAAATGCGATTTCTGTGTAGAACAACTGAAGTTTACGATTTTTTAAGAGAAAAATTTCTTTCAGTGAAGTTTAAATTTTTATGAATTTAGTTATTTTTAAAATGATATTCGAGAGAAAATTTTTTCATATTGTGAACGGGTTGAATAAAAGTGAATCTCCTGTTACTACAAAGGTTTTAGTTGCAGGGTTGAGTTCGTAAATGGCGTGGTTGTGAGCACCTGCTACGTAGGAGAAAAAAAACACTTTGGCCTTGATGCCTCCGCCCAATGAAGCATCACGGTCAATCTCGGAGAAAAGGGGTATATTTTTTGATAAGTAATATTCAGAAGTTCCATAGTGAATAAAAATTTGTATTCTTTCTCAAAATTTTTGTTTGTTTGTTTTGTTATGTCCATAAAAAATAAAAATTAACCCAAAAATTTTCACCTCTTAAAACAATGATGTGAAAACCTCGAGAATTGTTTCACAACGAAAAAAATCAACTTGGACCCAAATTACGAGCGAATAGGTCAGCCAGGATTTAAGTGCGTCGGGAGCTGTACCAATTCACCCCGCCTCCGAAAAAAAAACAATAACTTTTCATTGAGTAAGTTAAAAAAAAAAAAATTAGTGTCTGTGTTACAACAAGGATCTTTTTGGTGATCATGAAGTTGTTTGAGGTACCGTCATTTTTTTCACAGCAAACTTTCAATAAATTTTCACATTTTCCTTTCGTAGTTGTCTTAAAATCTGCGCTACGGCAGTTGATGAGGAGAGGCTGCAGATAATTGGGATCGACTGCAGATTAAAATTTGTACATCATAGAGTAGCCGTCTTAAAAGTTATCTTAAAATCTGCGCATCGACTGCAGATTATTTGTACATCATAGAGTAGCTGACGATTTTTCTGTAACTAATTTTTCTTATCTTCCTCCCCCTCTTTGATTGTAGACGATAAAACTTCTAAGACAAATCATTTACCTTTTTATTGCGTGTATTTTATTGCGTGCTTGATAAATTGGTCGTCTTCACTAGTTTTTGACTTGTGATAAATAAAATAAGAAATTGGAGAAACATTGTGATATCTGTAACCTTTTAGAGTATTTTGGTATAAGGAGGGTGGAGGGCAGATATTTTTTTGAAAAAAAAAATGCTAAAAATACGCAAAAGTAGGGTAGGATTGGCAAATGGAGGTCTCGGTCTGAGAGTCGATACGCTACTGAACGTAAAACTAGATAGGCGCCAGGCGGCCCTACTACGTTTTGGCAAGGACTACCTCAACGCAAATTCGATTGTCCATTGGCAAGGACGTTTTTAAACGTATGCCTCCCCCACCTCGGGGCAATGTGCACCTCGCCAATTCACCCGGACCATCCCCACTACGTTACGAATAGCCCCACACCACTCTGCACACTTTACGCACGACGAAGGACGTCCTTCACACCACCATTCACGAAGAGGGATTTTTTTTGCAACTGGTCGACCTTGACTCACTTCTTGCCCCCCCATTTCAAGAACGGATTCTTCCCTTCTTTTTTTTTCGCAACACGATACCTCTTCCGCAGTACAATGCACTCCGACCTCACCCTTTCCAGGCCACCCCTATTATTTTGCATTTAATTTTCTCATTTAAACCCCGAGAACCGTTAAAAAGCAGGGTGTTCCTTCTCAAAACTTCATGGTAAAAACAAACTGGCCGAAATATTTTTTGTGCAAAAAAAAATTGTTGTCTAGGTTATGATCACCTTTGCTCGCCCTTTTTTAATAGAAAACATTAAATAATAAATACCAATAAATTATTCAAGTCGGTACATGTGTGGACTTCAAACGCTCAACGGCCACCTCAAAAAATGTTGGGAGTGCAGAACACATGTTCACTGCACTTACGTCGACGCGTCGACTCGTTTTTTGTTGTTCGAGAGCCAATGGGAATTCGTTTTTCAAAAAGATATCCCTGGATAATTATTAACAAGGGTAAAAATAAAATTGACTATACTTTTTTTAAAGAGATGTTATTGTATTACCCTCTAGATCTGCATGCCTCAATTTTTGCTTTGTTAACGGCGTAAGTACTGTGCCGTCTTCACCAAATTTTCATCAAAATAAATATTAGTAGGGAAAAATTTGAGCTTTTCACTCCCTTTTCGTGTATCTCAGCTGCGAAGACTTTCAATTTTCTAGCAGCACTTTAATTCAGAATTCTTTTAAGAGTTAGTTCTGGTCTGAAGGCAACTTCCACAAACGTGCGAACCGTACACATTAGGTAAAAACTAGATCTCCGCTATTTTTTCTTTGGAGAGGGCGTAGATAACTTGTGAAAATCGGATAAAACTGCGGCCTTGAAGAGTTTGACTCCCATAGGGTCTGGAAGACCCTTATCTGCGTCCATCGAGGGTATCACAGTTACTCTACCGTTCTCTACCAAACCATTTTTAAAAGAATTTTATGAAACTTTCATTTTCTTTTTATGAAGTCTGCAATTATAAAAATTCGGGTTGGAGTTACCACGATCGCGCATCACGACTGACGTAATTGGTAGCAGATGCGGGCTTTACTCACTAACCAACCTCACTTAAAAGCAGACTCAACTCGGCCCTTTAATTATTACAAAAAATTTAGAAATCGAAGGCTGTGTTTATCATAAACACGCACTATATAATTATAAGAGTTATTAAACTCCTTTTTTGGTCTTCTTTTTAATTCTTTTTTGATTCGCTTTTGTTTTTTCCGATGGATCTTTCAAAATATAAAATGAATGAAGTTATAGTCTAGCATGAATGAGGCTATAAAGACTTACACATCCCGTCACCGTAGTGAAAATAACTCTTTACTTCCCCCTTTATTTACGAGGATTAGTCTTATCTGTCTACCATTTTCTATTTTAAAACAAAGGTTCCGTTTAGCCACTTAGAATATAAAAAATGTAACAGTTTTTAAGCGTTTTCTTCCCTTTTTGGGAATTTAACTCAGTTTTAAACGAAGGGAAATTTTGTTTCTCATTTTCGTGTGGGCTAATTACTGAAGAAGATCTATAATGGAGTAAAGGGCAAGAAGTTTCGTTGTTCGCCATGTGGTACATGTGTGAAGATCGTTGAACCTTTAAAGGATTTCAGGGGTTTGGTTTCGATTCCATACACCAACGCCATGCACCCTTCAACATGCAAGTGGTTTTTTCATCTCAGAAAAAAAATTTTAAAAATCATGGCGACCGTCGTTAATCAACTATAGGCTCTACAACTCTCCTTTTCTTCTATTTTTTTTGTCATTTTCGACAGCTAAATTTAACGACCATTTTTTTAAAACGCCCACTCGAAGAAGGTTTAAAAAATGATTTATAGACCTTTTATTTTGTCGAATTAAAAATGTAGGAAAATGATTTATGAACAATTAATTATCGAATGACTAAATAATTAAGCGACAATATCCTTAAAGAATCTAAACAAGTGTCGGGCTCTTCATGTAAATTTCAAAACGTTAAATCTTGAATTCATTTTATTTTTTCATAATTGGATAATAAAAATAAAGAAACCTTCCATTTTTAAAGGAAAACGTCGGTAGGAGAAAAAGGATTCTAGAGCGGACAGACCTGTCTTTCGCCTCCGGCTTTTAATCCCTTCGGAACTCAGGGTCGAACAGCCAATTACGGTAGGTTTGAACAAATCTAAAACGGATTGTCTCCTGTCTATTGGTCACTTTTCAGGTTGTAATGGCCGTCCCTTTTACGATAAACCTACCGTCTTTATTTAGCTTAAAAATAATATTTTCTTTGTGGTTTCAGGTGATGAGACTAATCGTTGCAAAAATGGACCCTTTTTTTGTGGGTGGCGAGACATCCTACCTTGCGGAAGAACCCAGGGTACCGTTCAGTCTGAGCTTTTTTTTTGTGTTCATTTTTTTTTGCCTGCGGATAAAAGGCATCCCTAAGAATCGGCTAGGCTTAGGTACCTCGCTGTCTGCGAAAACCACGGTGGAATTCCGTGAGGAAAGTAATCAAACCATCGGAAAGTTAAATTGTTCATTCCAGAAGTTCATTTTAAAAATTCGGAAGTCAAAGACTTTGACTCTCGAAGGTGAATTTTTTGATATAAGATGAAAAAGGCTGAGGTTTATAGAAGAAAAGACAGGAGATGTGGCGGAGAAAAGAAGTGGGTTGGTATTAGAATATAACGGGGGCGGATAGATGTGAGGGGAAGTGGGGAGAGTAGACTTGCCGGATAAAAAGAATTTGGGGTTCGCCCGGAGATGATGGTGATTTTGTCTAAGGTCGGGCGAAGAGGGAAGATAGCCCGGGGTCTTCCTCTGTGTACGTGCGTGAGGGAAGGTTTTGGTCGTTGTGTGAGTATGCACGAGAGAGGGGAAAAGAGAGAGAGGAAGAAGAAAAAAAAGACGGATTGAGCGAGAGAAGGTGGGAGAGCGAAGCGGGTTCGTGTTTAGATAGCTTTGTAGCTAGTGAAATAGTTTGTGGATGGATATCAGTTGTGTACGCTGGAAGGCGGGTTTGAGCTACGTTGCCACATTTCCTCCGCCCTAATAACTTAATGGGCACCCCCTCCCCCATATCCCAGCCCTACGCAGCCCTTCCATTCCAATCTAAAAATATTGGTTAGTTTCCTTGCTAAAGATTCACTTCAGGGCCTTTCTTCAAATACGTACTTTCCTTCAAACAAATAAAAGGAATCTCTTTCAAAATTTTAATAGCCTCTTTCCTGATCGTCGTATAAAGATAACCGTTACCTACTCATGAAGTCAAAATCATCAATTAAAGTTTATTGTGGTCGAAAAAAAAAGCTTTAGCGGAACGGAGGCTTCAAGAGTTTTGTAAATTAATTGAAGAATTATCCATTAAATTGCATATTCAGAGTTATAACAGTTCCATCCACCGGAAACACAAGGATGCTTTCTGTATACGATGAATCATTTAAAACGCCATCGAACTTAAATTCGCAGTTTTCCGAGGCTGCCGCTTCTCAGGAAGGAAGATCCTCAAAGATAAATAGAACGCTTTAAAAAATTTCTCAAGAAGTTCTTCTTTCTTTTCTATTGCCCTTTAAATGGCAATCTCCGAATCTTTCCCCCACAGTATCCTTAAATAAACAGGGAAGAATGATCCGGTGTCGGCTTCGAACCCACGACGGTCGTACCAACGAGGGCATTAAGGAAGGACCGCTGCCTTAGTTCCCTCGGTCACACCCTCAAAGGGAAGTTGTTGTACTACCATCCGGTTTTTGAGAATGAGTCGATCATGAGGTATTATGCAGTATCTTCTGTAATTTTCACTCCACCCTCCCCACTTTATATTATCCAAATACTCCTTTTGTGGACAGAAACTGCAATTTTAAAACAATTTTATCCTACTTTCCCGAGCACACTTTATTGAATGGGCGAACTTAAAATTTGCGTGTGGTCTGTAATTCTTGAATGAACCATTTAATTCTTGTTCTTGAAAAAGAAGCCACCTGTTACCTTTGATTTCACACCCTGGCCGTTGTCACCTTAAGTGTTACTTTTGTTCTTAATTAATGGAGCATTAAGGGTCTCAAGAACCACTAAAGTACTATTCCTACAAGGGCACTACTTAAATACCACCATTGGCCATTTTTGATTTGTTCGTCCACGATTTTTCCCTGAAGGACTGGTGATCTATAATATTTTTTCTAAGTTCCAAGGAGGCATTAGTTTTTACCTTCTTAGTTTGAAAAATAGCCAAAAAAAATCCTGAAGTGGGAAAATAAAGAAGTTATAAAACAGTTTTCGAATCTTTGACGTGATCAAAAATGATTTAAGAAGAAATTTCCAAGGGGAGAAGGTTTAGGGACTTTCATTATGCTGCAGTTGCGTCATCATATAACGGAATCGCTGAAAAGAGGCCACCGAACATGAAACGATTTCCCCTAATTTCTCTCGAATCGAACCAATAATATTTTACCCTTTAAAAAGATTTCGTAGTTTAATCCTATTAATCCCAAAATATATCATCAGTTCACTCACTCAGAAGAAAATTATATATTCGAAAAAACAAAAAAGATGGTAGCAAACCAGAGGTCCATCAAGTTTGTCCGATTGTCACCAAATATACATATTGGAATGCAGAAATTAAAAAAAATTCCTGCCGGTTTTATTAATTTTGGTTAATTTTAATTGCCTCTCTTGGTTCGTCTGGGCCAATTGGCAGCTTCGGGGATTGAATAGTAGTAGAACACCAATAATTTTAAAAAATGGTGGCTTATAAAAACGTACGTTGTGACGTCATTAAAGTCACCTGTTTTCTTCATGTGTATTTCAAGCGGCCTAATTTGGAACTGTAGAGGTTACGCTTTCTGCTATTGGCTCCCCACTCCTTGTATTCTTAGTTCAGAAATGATGACGTCAATACGTACTCCATCACTGAAAATCAATAAGATATTTGTATTGGGGAAGTACATGAGTACTTTTTCTTCAGGAAAAGAAATTGAAGGAAAATATCGTGATAAACCGATTATTTTTATTCTTTCGAGAAGATTCACGGTTAACAATTTTTGAAGTTGGTAGGTCGTATTTTGACAAAAAAAAAGGAAGAAAAGGAGTGATTCTTCACACCGTTGAAAATTACGTCCTTCACGGCAATGATGGAGGCGAGACGTACACCGTTTTTTACAACCATTTCACATGAAGGGACGGATGTGGGAAATTTTTTTTCCATTTAAATCTTCATTATGGTAAGTATATATGAGTGCTGAAAATGCGCCAAATTAGTTTCTTTAATGGATGAATTAGCGATGTATGTACGAGGAGAATTTAAGGAAGTTAATCGTGATTATGTTGTGGTTGTAGGCAAAGGAACCTTGGCTCATGCAGTCTCGAATGTTCCGAGAAAACATTCAACAAAAAAAAGGAGAAAAAAAAAACAACAAGTGAGAGAGAAGAGAGGAGAGGATAGAAGAAAAAAAAAAACTGAGAAAAAGCACGATGGCGCAGAAGAGAGGAGGAGTAAGAAGTACTCAAGGGACTAGGAAATAAGGGTTGAGCCTCCCGGCAACCTTGCCTAACTTCACACAGGCTCAGTCATTTTGAACGTCACCGCTCCTTTCATTTCACATTGTAAAACACATCTGGACGTGATTTCTTCGAGCTTTTTTCCCGGATTTCTTCTTCTTCGGAACAGAATTTAATTAAAAAGCGGAAAAAAAAGAACGTGTCTCCTTTTAATTCTTGGCACTGTCTCAAAAAACGTGACATGTGTTTCGCACTTTACTAATGAAAAATTAATTATTCTCTCATTTAAAAATACAAAAAAAATTGATCATTTTTGATAAAATCAATTTTATATTTGAATTTGATTTACGCCAGGTGTCATCTGCTTCTCAAAATAGAACGGAAAATGGTTATAAATTAAGATTTAAAAAGCCATTAATAAAAGTGGCGGAGATGTAAAATTTTAACGTTTATGTCACGTACTTCCTTGGGCAGGCTCTTTTTGTACTCTTCACCGCGGA
>JACGAQ010001490.1:0-58684 GCA_014119065.1 Orius insidiosus | reverse complement strand
TAGCATGCTCCTGTTTATTGAGTTGAATAGCGAACGTTCTGTTTGAGCCATATTAGTTTAATTTTATCTAATAATTAAGTCGAAGGGGATCTTTAAATCTCCACGAAAAAAGACACATTTCCACAATAATTTCCTTGAAAGGATGCTCCAAGTTCCCTTTGTTGATGTTGCTTTTTTCAGAAATGGGATTTTAATGAGATTAAGAATCTAAAAAATTCAAAATTTTATTAAAATTTCACATTATTTAAAGTAAATCTTATAAAAATATCACAAGAAAAAAGAAAAGAAAAAAATCATGAACTGAAAGAATACAGGGTGGTTTAAGAACTAAAAACCCGTTTTGGCTTTTTGCAGTCAGCAGTTCAAAAAATGAAGACATTTGGTTTTTTGAGAAAACATTGGTGAGAGTTAAGATTCTAGCTTGAAATTAAATGAAGGCCAACCTGTATCAACAGCTTAGTGATTTTTAATAAATAGATTAGATGTCAATACGAGGTCTGTACTGAAGTCGAAGAGGAGGATCTTTAAATCTCCACCGAGTGACGTAACGAACTTGAGCGTATGGTCTTTTCCCAAAAGTTCATCGTTGCAGAGGATGTCGATGTCTCGATATTTGTCCATTCCGTCCAGAACCTTCTTGGCGATGAACTTTTTAAGGTGGGTGATAGTCGCTTGAGAGAGGCGTATAAACCGTCTTTTAAGCGCTTTGAGGTTGTCTGCAGTACACTCCAATCCGACGTTGACTTGCTCGTCAAGTCTATGGAAATCTGCATCCGCATGATTCTGAGGCTTTTCATCTTCGTTGTCGACATTCGGCTGTAGTACATCTTTCGGACACGTAAGCCCTCTCTGCTTATAAAACTCACGCTCACGTTTCATCTCGTTTTCTTGAAGGTTCGGTACAAGTTTGTATACAATATCCTGCATCGTACGATCGAAGCTTATATACTGCAGAGGATACGACTGATGTATAACGATATTGCATGTCGGACACGTATTATTCCTCAAGATGCTTCACAACGCAAGTTTTACAAAAAGTATGAAGGCATTCTGTCACAGTGGTAGCATCAATTAAATACCCTTTGCAGATCTTACACGTGATGTAGCTATTTAAAGTCTTCAATTTTATCTTACGCTCCATCCTTTACAGAAGAAAACTACCCACCCAAAAGTTTATAAAATAACTTTCAACTCACCAAAAATATAATCAATTAACTAATAGTTCAAAATATAACCTGTCACTAATCCCACAGAGTAAAGCAAAACAAAATGAAAGTTCATTTTATGGTCTGCCACTAGAGTTTAAGAATATCCCTCCATTCCCTGTTTTTTACCAAGATATTTCCTAAATAGTTGGTATAATTTTATAAATTTAGTAATTTAACTTAATTTTATGACCTAAATACTTATATTTTTTAAAAAACCCACTAAATTGCTTATTTTCTTTCAGAAATGCAAAAAAGAAGGACATTTGTTTAAAATGTTGGCATTACTATCTGTTATCTGCCTTTATCAATTTTCCCTCCAAAATTCATTACCTTTGTTTCTGTTGATACCTGTAGTTTATTCTTAAAGTTGAATTAAATTTTTTTAATTTTCTAAATATGTCTCTCGTCTGCGTTGAAGTTGTCGTTAAATTGGAAAGGTACATAATTTAAGGATTCTTAAAAAAGTTACTGTTTTTTAAATTTTAGCCCGATGAAAATGAGGCTCTTCTGTCCGCAGTGAAGGAGGAACTGCATGGAAAAATAGTGAATTTTGGTGAAAGAATAACTAATTTTAACTCAGATAAATTGCTCCTTCATGTCGACTCGATAAGAATTGCGAAACCATCAAACAGAATTCGTACTGCCTTAAAATAGAAGGAAAGAAAATGAGGTTTGAAAGGTCTTATAAATTCGTGTATTTAGATTATTTTTAGAACAAGACTGAAGATTCTTTAAAATTGGAGGCAGAAAATCTTAAAATATTTTTTTCCGATTGAATACTGAAGGTCCGCAATCTGAATCGATTGGAGTTGAAAACGATGATACACTGGCAGCCAGTTTTACTCTCATTCCTTCCGTTTGCTATGAAGGTCTTTGGGAATCTTTGATTTCGACTCTGAGATCAAAGAAGATGTGAGTTCGACTAATTTAATGAATGCCTAAAATTTTGATTTTTTTTAGCTTGTGCAATATGCTCATACGATGCTACGTTATTCCAAAAGTGGCGTCGATCCTACCATTGTTGCTTGCAACCGTGTTATTTTGCTTCATGGACCCCCAGGAACGGGGAAAACCTCTTTGTGTAAAGCTCTTGCTCAAAACTGTCGATTCGACTTTCTAACGTATTTTCTCAAGCTGTCCTTATTGAAATCAACACCCATTCTCTTTTCTCAAAATATTCTCTGAAGTAAATTTTTTTTGTTTAAAAAAATATTTATTTTTTTTTTTAGAGTGGAAAATTAGTGTCGAGGATGTTTGATAAAATAAGAGATTTGGCGAAAGACTCCAAAACGTTGGTTTGTGTCCTTGTTGATGAAGTCGAGTCGTTAACTCATTGTAGGGATCTACGAGGTCAGGAAGTGAACCTTCGGACGCTCTGCGAGTTGTTAACGCCGTCCTTACTAACCTAGACCATTTAAATAAGTACATAATTTCTCTTTTTTTAACTTGAAAAATATTTTTTCAGATATTTCAACGTTTTGACATTCACTACGTCAAATATAACGAAAGCGATTGATAGGGCTTTTCTAGATAGGGCTGATTTAAGGGTTTTAATACCTAATCCAAGCCCATTTGGAATCTATTCCATTTACTATTCTTGTCTTAATGAGTTAGTTGAGGTAAAAATCTATTTATGAAGAATTCTTCGTTTAATTATATCATTTTAGAAAGGGTTAGTCGTTGGGCCTATACCGAAAAAAATAGATAAAAAATCTTTTGAGAATTTCACCGGAGAGGATTATGTTGAAGGCACTAAAGAACTGATCGAACTCTCCAAGTAATTTCATTTTTAATATTTTAAATCGTTTTTTTTTTTTATTTATAGTGTGAGCCATGGGCTCAGTGGAAGGACGTTAAGAAAAGTGCCACTCAGAGTCCACGCGACTTTGATCCAGCCGGACGATCTTCCTTCTTTTGTCAACTTTCTCAAAATGTTTCTCGCTGTGAAAGAAATAAAAAGTGAAGTTGAAAAGTTTAGCCAATCTCACATCGCTTGAAAAAATGATTTTGTATCGAATGTTATGGATTCTCATTTTAATAAGTATTTTGTAAGTACATTAATTTAAATAAACTTTTCTGTTAATAAAAACAACTAAATCTCTCTATAAATACTTACTTTTGATTAGGAACCCAAAATTGTAGGTAACATCCCTCTTTTGCTTTAAAAAATTAATTTAAGTAACTAAAGTTTCTCATTATTGTGACACCCTCCATGTCAAGGTCTAGGGAAAGGGTCTGGAAGACCCTGTAGAGGAAAAGCAGTAAATAAGCAGTAATTACTGCTGCAGTACATAACCATTTCAAGACCGCAGGCGACTGTAGTTGCCATTCGCTCATTTCGCTTGGAGACAGCAGGCGACTATAGTTGCCCAGCGGGAAGGCTCTCTATTTCTCTAAGATATTTTATACCTTCGCTTCCCGTGGCGCTAGCGACATGCATAACTGGCCATCTGTTGGGGAAAAAATGAACTACGTGATGGTCGCATCACTCGTCGCTTTCTGTGCTTTGCTGGGCGGTCGGGGAGAAGTGAGGGGAAAAGTGCTACGCCAGTAGCGCAGAAAATCTGGCGTCAGACGCGGTCTTGAAAGGATAACTGATCATTAGGTTGCCTGTGGTGCCAAAGAAAGGGATCCAAACAATATTTGAGAAAGTGTAAGTTTTATTAACCTATAACTAGTAATACATAGAAATTAATTTTTTTTATATAAAATTAAATATTTTAATTACTTAGTAGGTGGTAGAAAAGAGTTAATTAATGTGATTCATATTTTTTTTTGTTTTAAGTCTTACACATAATAAATTTGACTTAGGTTCACATTGTCAACTTGAAAAACTGATTTAAAAAATTTTGAGTTAAAATTAAACAAAAACTAGTATCAAAATTAAATATTCTGTTAATCAAATTTACGATTTACATTATTTATGTTATTTCTTTTGAGTTTATACACTTTTTTTGTACAGTTTTTAAAAGGCGTGAAGAGAATGGCACACCGTGACTAACCGCTAAAATGGGGGGGGGGGGGGGTGAAATTATTTTCGAGTGTTTCTAACTTCTATGATGACACCTCCGTTAGTATTTGAGTATTTTCCGTTGTTGAACTCAGGTGTTGCGCTTCTGAATTTGCTTTTTGTGATCGTTTTCGTTTCGGTGGATTCAATCCTTTCTTTACGGCCACCAGACATCGGGACGACTTTTTTCGAAAAGCTTTGGACTGTGTTGGTCACCGAAGGTCTGAGAGGGTCGTTGTTTTTTGTCGTGTAGCTGACCGTCTCGGTGAAATCGTTGCTACCGCGGCGGACGACGCTTCGGTTCACATCGGCGAATCTGTTCTGTAGTAATAATTCGGAGAGTTCTCTATCCAAAGGGGAGCTTGTATTGCTTGATCTGAAAGACGTACTGTATTCAAGTTTACCATTTTTCAACGGAGTGCTCGTCCTATTTTTCCAATTCGTTTCCGTGTAATGTTTTATACAACTCTGGCGCCCGATCCATCAAGCCTTTCATAAACAGCTTCTTTTTGTATCAACTGAAGAACGCGAATATCCATTGTGTTTCGCATATCTGTTTGGCTCTGGCTTTCTGTAATCATCCGTCAAATCTCTTGTGCTTCGGCTTATGCTTGTAATGAGTCCAGGGCTTTTGAGTTCGGTCGATTCGTCCAGTCGGCTCAGATGCGGGTTTGAAGTGTAACGATTGGAATCCCTGTATGAATCCAAACCGTGTACGTTAAAGCTTTTGCTTCTGAGGAGATTTGAACGGTAAGTACGAGCAGTTTTGTCGGGCCGGTTGGGCTCACGTTGTTCACTATCGACACATTAAACATGCTGTTCGAATTATTCCCAAGACGGCTGCGGTCTGAATAAGAACTGTCTCCGTTACTTCTTGTCACATAAACCTAAAAAATTTGTTAATACAAAAAAAACTATAGACTAAAAGCGGACCTGTTTTTTGGCTTTGTGCTCCTGAAGTTTTCTCGGGAGAGTCTGGACGCCTCCTCTGTCTGTGTAGTTGTAAGTCGTCGTAACTCCGTTTGGCGTGTATCGAACGTTGCTTGTTGATTTACTGAGCCTGCCAAGTGTGCTGCTGTTTGAATGATTTCTGTAACAAATGAACCTCAATTTAAGCTTTATGCTTGCTACTGAATGAAAACTCGTTTTTCTTTTCCTCACTAATGGGCAAAAGACAACAAGATCTGGTTTTTTATTAGTTTCTTTGCAGTGCGTGCTTACAAAAGAAAACTTTCTTATTTTCTTCAATTTTTGCGTTTAAAAGATAGGCAGTTCTGGGGGGAAAAAAGCCTACGCATTTTGGCCCGCTTGGGCGTGAGACTCCCACTTGAGAGAGGTGGGCGCGAGATTTCCCATCACCCCAATCAACCCTTCGCAATTTTTTTTAATTTACTACAAAACGAGTTTGAAAAAAAAAAGCGACTTTCGCTCATCTGCGAAATCTAAATCGCCAACGCAAAAATTTAAAAAAAGATTGGCCCTGGTTACTCTTGAGTCATTACTCTCTTAAATTATTCACTTTTGCTTTTCATACTCATAAAAAGTTTCGAAAAATATTCGATTTTACAAGCTTATGATCAAAGAATGTTGGTAAATATTAGTTTTGAGGACAGAACAAACTTAAGAGTGTGAAGAAAACGTTCTTGTACCAAGGGTGTGAGAAGACGTTCTTTTACCCACTACGGCAATGACGAGTCTTAACGCACTAGCACCAAGCGGCTCTTGCCCTCACTACTCAAAGGAAAAACCCGATTTTAAACGTTTTAATTTAGACGTAAATAATCAAGTCTAAAGAGTTATAAACCTCTAAGTAGCTAAGCACTGGCCACAAAAATTTCATGGAACTTTATTGAAGTACATTGGGGTGTCAGGAGTTCATAATTAAGATCCGATTAGTTTTAAGAGGTATTAACACTGCGAAGGAAAAGCCTCATTACAAGTCCCCGAAGCATTGTTGTGGTTTTGAGACCCCCGCAAAAGTGCGGCCTAGTTCTATATTTGGTCTTTCAAGGTTTATCCTTCCCACCTAAAACGCCAACTTAATACACTTATCGTTTTTTTATTTTTCCAATTTTTTTTTTCTTGTATACAACATCTCTATTTCGGGGCATAGACCTATACGTTGAGTCAGTAAGGGAGAAAGTATAAGTCAACAAGAAATTTAAAAAAATTTTTTAACCTTTTAAAAAATCAAATCATATTTGAGCTGAATTTTAAAACTTTAAGAAATCAGGAATCAGATTTAAAATAAGATATAAAAAAAACTACTTTGTTTGAACAGAAGTTTCCACTCAATATTTACATAATAGATTCGCCAGATTTGCACTCTCAATGGATACCGCGTTACATAATTAGGTTTTTTAAAACCTTTTTTAAAAAAATGAAAGTCAATATGTTGAAATTCGATTCAGGTTTATAAAAAACTATTTCTACTGTAATCTAAAATATGTCCATCCTACGCTGAAGAACCCTAGGAAAGAAACATGTTGGAATCTTTCGTATCTCCTGACCTCGACAATGTTAACGGCCATAAAAAGAAATTAAATACGTGCAGGGATGAGAGGGGAGTAGTAACCGGCTTGATTTTTAATTATATGAATTTTATTTTAGGATAACCTCTGCGAAGGTTATTGACAGACGTTTTTATGAAAATGTCTGACGATAAGCTTAACAGGTTCAGACATGAGGAAACTTAATTTAGAACGTCACCAAAAGCAGAAATGACTAAAATTGGTTTTATCCTTACTCAGTTTTTTTCTTAACAAGGATTAACCTTAAAGGATTAAACGTGATTTTTCAAGACCATTGTTTCAAGATGAACAGGAAACAAGAAAAAAATTGACTTATCAACAGGAAAAGCAAACAGGTGGTTAGAAAAGCGAAAAATTGGTCTGGAATTTATAGATTCATTTTTAAAAAGGTCAAAATGATATGCTGTCAATACTTCAAAATCTTAAGATGACTCCTCGTGCTCAATATCCATGTCAGGAATTAATTGGACGTATCCCGTTCACCTTGAATCAAAAATTGACAGACGTTCTCCGTTTTAATTTTTTTTTCTCTTTTTTTAAGGACAAAAGTTTAGCTAAAAATAAATATGGCCTTTAAGTGGTGAAATTAGAAAGAAATAATGGGTTATTAAAAAATTGTGAAGTCATCAAAATTATTATCTAATAATGATATTTTTGATCTACCCATTAAAAGTTTCAATTTTAAAATGCATTGAAAAAAAAAGGAAATTTTATGTTTCAAAAATATAGGGGGAAAAGGAGTCAAAACGTCTTAGATTTTACAAAGTGTCTAAATTTGGACCTGAGAAAGACATTGATTATTGTCTTGTCATATCGAAAATTTTGTTATTTTAGGTGAAAAATAAATAAAAAGGTTTACCTTTCTTCTTCTTTGATTTTCTTCCGTCTGTAATTTGAGTTAGGATATTCGCTTTCCCGACCGTACAAGCTCGTCGAAAAAGGATCTTCGCCCAAATAGTATCTGTGGACGGTTGTCATATCTCCTTTGGTTTGGGTTCCAGAATCTACTTGACTTCCCCCCTTCTATTTCCCCTCAGCTTCCCGACTAAACGTCGGAAAGACTCGCCGAGTCCCCCTCCGCTCCGTTTCTCCTTCCCGGCGGGGCTCTTCGCCGGCGGAATGTCCGCCGCGAATCTCGTCCTCTGATACACCTGCAAAAATTAACAATCGAGGTCAATAAAGTTGCTTGGTTTCTCAATTACGACTGAAGCGTCGTAAAAACATTAATCAATCTAATAATATCAAAATCAAGGTGATAAAAAATAGCTACTAAGTTGAGTGGAATTTGTAAACATGTATGCTTTGGAAACAAGTGTCTCGGATTAATTAAGAAAGTGGGGTTCAGGGTTAAAAACGCCTACTAGAACAATTTGAACCAAGGACCTTTCTACTCGTCTGTAATTTGCAATATTTTCACCGACAAGGCGCCGCTTCCATTTGCATCGAGTTGACCCGAATTTAATCCTTAAGAGTGGGATGATACACCGTAGAATCTCCTTAGCCAATTAAGAAGTATCAAGTGATATATCACAAATTTTAAGTTTATGTCCGATAAATCATTTATAACGGCTGAATTATTTATCAAGACTGGTTAGTGCGTTTTAAATAAAAAAAAATTTTTGGTTTCCAAAACATGTTGATATCCAGACGCGGAAACCGTCCCTAATAGTTTTTTCTAGTTATAACTGATAAATTCGTGATATGAAATTACCATTTTAGGATAGACCTCCCACATCTCGAGGCTTATCTCCGGGTGAACTTTAAAGTGAAAAAAACTAAACTTTGTTTACACTTTGTAGTAGATTTTTTTTTTTCGCAAATTGCCCACGCTTTATGCTTTACAGCCACGTCGTGATATCGCCCTACACAAATTCCGAAACCGCTTTTGAAACGGCGGGTGAAAACGATATCGCTGATTTCTCGTCTAAATCACAACCGGTTCTTCGCTATTGTAAAATATATTGCACAAAAACGTACTTGAAATTTATTTTTCAAGTAGGCGTCCATGCATGAATCAACACGAAAAAAAAATTAATTAAAAAGGAATCGCTCTCAATTTCCCTATTCCTTGTTTGCTCTTGATTATTCTTGAATAAATTAATAGAGTTTATTATTTAAATACTTCTACTTGTTTTAGCCACTCAAATTACAATAACAAAACTACTCAACTCCCACGTCTTAAAAATTAATTATTTTTCCCCCAAGAAGAACCCTTTTAAAGATATATGCAGAAATGAGCTGGCGGACTTCTGATAAAAAAGGTTTGTGGGATGAATAAAAATTCAACAGAGTAACTTTCAGCAGGTTTACAGTCGATAGCATTTAAGCATATGATTACAGCTAGTTTTTTGATTGCATTGATTTATATTGCAGTATCAGTGTTACCAACCTAATAAAAACCTTGATGTTAATAATATTTTTCGGATGAAAGAAGCAATCAACTATTTCCTGAACTAGGGATACATTGAAACCAATAGGGTCGCTGATGAATAGCTTTAAAAAACCGTGTAGTGTAGGTCGGTTTGTTTTTTTTTCTCATTCAAACATTGGAATGCTAGGTGTGTACATGTAAAGCCGTTAGACCCACGGATTTATATTTAAAAAAATTCTGGACTACATAAATTAATTTGCCTTAAATTATTTTTCAGTAGGAAAAACCTTCAGGCGATGAAAGGCCTTAGATTTTAAGCCAAAAAATTGATTTTTTTCCTCAGAGGAGATGCTTACATTAGTTTTTAGGAAAAATGCATTTTAACAAAAGAGAAAAAAAAAATTATTTACCGAACCCGAAATCGAACTTCGGATCTTCAGATTGATACTGCTTACTTGTTAAAATTGCAATAAATTTAAAAATTTCTTTTTAATAAGGTTAAAACAAAATGTCAATTTTAATTGTAGTACTTTTTTATTCCTAAATTCTAGATACAACGAAGCGAAGAAAAAATTTAAATTTAAAATTTATCCTTTCAAAATAAAAAGATATATTTTTCAAAGGAAAAATTAAAATAGTAACAACTTGACGAGTGGGCCCTTGGCGTGAAATAGCTGATAAGATTAGTGGGCACTGACCTTTTTTTTGGTTTCGTTCGGAGGAGGCGTGTTGTGCCTTGATTTCGGCTCAGGCGTCGGTGAATAGTCAGGTGCGGGCTCTTCTTGAACCTCTTCTTCTCTCTGAAAAATACGAACGATTTTTTTGAAAATGAAAGTTTTTTTGAAAATAAAATCCGGATTCCTAAATCGGGTAAACTTACCCAACCATTATGAGAATAGTACATGAGTTCGGAACAAACTGAATGGGAAGAATACACGCGTGAAGCAGAGGCGGAGTCGAGGTGTGACGTCGTCATTTCACGCTTCGCCGCCGCTTCTCAATACCTTTCGATAATTCGGGAAAAAAGAAGAAAAAACCAATTTTTTCTTGCTCTTTTTTCTTAATTGAAAACTCAACTACTGCGTTCGTTTTGATATTCCAAACTAATCGGGGGATCGATACGGAGGTGGATCCGATCCCGAAGAGCCCAAAGAATGAAGGTTAAACCATTTAACATTTTCACAATGGTAATACAATTTGCCCACACCTTTATAATTATGCAAGGGACTTCGTCCTTGAGAGGACGCTAAGGAAAAAGTCGTTTACATATTCACGTAAAAAAGACGTAAAACGTAACTATAGAGCACAACCCTGATAATCGGCGTAGGATGAAAGGAGAAAAGTAACTTCCGATTGACCGACTATTAATCCATTTTAGGGGAGGCTGAACATTAGCTTCAAAATGCATAAAAATTTAAGATGGCTTCTCGGATTATCGATTTGTCCTAACCAATGACTGAAGAAGCTGGCTGAACCCTAGATAATTAAAATTTTTGCTGAAAACCAAACTTTCTTCGCGTTTACCTTAATGTAGGTTATTTGAAAAAGAAGAAATATTAAAAAGGAGTAGGGAATTCAGCTCTAAATATTAGAAAGTCGTATTTACGAATTAACGCGCGTTAAATTGATTAGTCACGCCCATTGATGAATGAAAAAACAAAACGAAGGGGATGTGTGGCAAGGTCAACGTGACAAAATTGAGGACCTAGAAAGTTCCAATAATAAAATTTCTTCCTACACAATATTGATTTATTTACGATCCAATTGCGAATTCAAAGTGGCCAAATTTCCAGCGATTTCTTTTCCGATATGAAATTTTAATGAAGGCATAAACAGATAAATTTTTGTTCTCAAAGGATTAACATAATTCATGTTTTATAATTACATGAACAATAGAATTTTTTAAGTAAAACGAGAATATTTTAACAAAAATTATACGTTTTTCATCCTCTTTTTTCGGAGGGGCTTTCAATGTTTTACGGCCGAAAACGGATTGGACCGAAACTTGAGTATAATTCGATTTCCATTTAAGGCGTTAAGACGTAATATACGTTAAAAATCCGTTAGTTTATGATGATAATGTTTAAAATTTATGAGGGCGATTAGATAGTCTTGACCATTTAGGTTTTATTATGCTTTGACCCATTTTATGGCTTCTTTCAATTCAATTTCGTACTTTTAGTACTTTCAAATTAAAATCAGGGCGAGCCGAGAATATATAAAAACAATAAAATGAAGTTTAGAATTGAAAGGTAAGGAAAATTTTCCCTTCTCCTTTTTGTCTGTTAAAGAATATCTTTTGAACAGCCAATTTTTTGCTTCAAATTTTCAAAATGGGCTTTATTAGGTTCAATAGTCTTGATTTTTGAATGTAGGACGAATAAATCACGATTCGTTACTATAATCTAAGCAAATTCTACTTAATAAGACACGATCAATCAGACTTAGTTCCCGTTTTAATAAATCACGGCTTGACGATATGAAAATTTTATTTCCACTTCATATTTGGAGAAAGTAGGATTTGCGAATTTCAAAACATCTCTAATAAACATTTTCAAGATAATTTCATTTTTAGTTGATCCATGAACCTTCAAAAAACAACATTTTCAAGACAATGAACTTAAGAAAGGAAGATTAGGTGAAAATCCGGCAAAAATTCCGGAAAAATGGCCCGAGATATCAGTGATGATTTCGTCCTTATTGGGTCTGAAAGGCCCATTTTCATCTAACAACAGTATCACAATAAAAAAAAGAACGTTTTATTAGGTTGGCACATAGTAATAATGACTGATAAAGTACAAAGCGTTCATTCAATTTGGATTGAAGGGGTGGGTAAAGAAGTATAACCTAGATATGAAGTCTATTTAGATAATAAGGAATTCGTGGTGTTCTTATTTTGTAAGACTTTTGTTATAACTTTGGTATTCTAAAGTAGAACAGACAAATTACATGGGAGAGTGATGTCTCGAAGGAAAGCGTTTAATGATAACTACCTCAATTTTATGATGGTGCCTTCTTCTTGGAGGAGGAGAGATTGATGGTGGCGTGTAATCTCTGGTCGGAGTGATTTTTCCATTAGTGAGCCCATGGGTGGACGGTGAGTCCGTTCTGGAATGTCCGTTGTACTGCGGAGAGATCCTTTCGATCGGCGAAGTCGTTCGTTCGTGTTTATAATAGTTTGTCGTTTTCGTGTACTTCTCAGTGTGAGAAGGACTGCTTCTTTCGAGATTGTGCGTGCTCGGGAATTTCTTGCTTACGCCGTTGTAAAGGGGGCTTGGGGATTTCGATCGGTACGTCGGGCTTGACGATTTCGTACCGTTCTGAGGTGAAACGTGACCGTTCAATGGACTAGCTGTGTACGGAGGGCTCGGCGAACTGTTGAACGTATGGTTCGGACCCGTCGGTAATACTTGAACGCCTCCGTCTATTTTAGGACTAAACTTTCGTTCTTCGCTTTTCCACTCGCTGATACCTTTGAAGTATTGCTTCTCAGGTTCTGGGGACGAAAGAAAGACTTTACTCGGTTTGGATCTTTTGTCGATTTCATCGTCACGTTGATGAAACTCGTCTGAGGACCTTCGTCTTCCGAGCTTTTACTGGAACGGGAAGCGGATTCGCTTCCAAAATGATGGTCTAACCATTTCGAAGTTTCAAGCTTTCTCGTCCGCTCTTCCTGATGGAAATCAAGCGGACGTTTTGTAAACGCATCTTTTCTTTCATCTTCGAGATCTTTTAAAAATTTATTTCTCGTACGGCGTAAGCGTGCGGAAAGGCTGTCCCATTCGGCATCCGCGCCGTGACGGTTCACCTCTGTCGTCTCTGCGTCGTATCTCATCTCTCTCGTCGTCGGCTGACCATTCACAGCGTAATCGACAAACTCCTGATCCTTAGTGTTCGAATAATGAAGCTCCTTCTTTTCTTCTCCTTTCGCAATTTCAGGATCGTCAATCACCTAAAAAAATCAAGTCACAAAACGAAATCAGCAGATATTTTTCGAATACCTCTTCATGTTCTTTGATGGTGCTTGTATTTAAGACGACCTGACCGTCGGAATCAAGCGTTTTCTTTTTAAGGGTGTCTTCTGTATCAGTGACTTTACGTCTGCTCGTCGTATGCCCGACGACTCTGGGACCTGTTCGGGCTACTTCAGTACGGGTGCCCTCACTAGCCAATTTTCAACGTTTCCACCCCCTTCAACGCTTTTTTATAAGCCTGAAACAAAAATAAGAATACATATAAAAATTGCCTTTTACAAAGAAAAAGTTTAAAATAGGGGAAAAAATCGGAAATCCTTCATCATCAAACATTCTTTCACGAATCCCTTAATAATTACACTCTTACCGACGTAATGACCAGCGTTCCGACACGAATCAAAAATTGTGACGGAAATATTTTGCCTTATAAAATTTTAATTCAATAAAAAATGAAAAATAAATAAAAAAACCTGTTCGCTAAAAGAAAGCGTCCTTGGTCCACTGCAACCGACACCTACGGGCTCTTACGCAACAAAGAAAGTCAAATCGATAAATCTTCTGATATAAAATAGGTTTATTACTTGCATAGACGTTTTCGAGAAGATCGTTAAGGATACAAAGGATTATACGGTACAGTACAATTAATGGACATTAAAAAAAAACTTTCGTTCTGTTTCTACGGATCTCGGGTCAGAAAGAGAGAGTTGGAGAGGTCAGTCGCAAATCGAGGCATTTGTTTTGAGACCCAGTCTAATAAATAACTCGAAGGTTTTTTTTAGTCTTCTACCGGTTTTACCCGTACTTTTGCCATTTAAGCATCAACAAAAACTGGTCAAAGAAGACGGTAAATTCCAACTCATGTTCCAATAACATGAAAAATAATTTTAGCTCTTCCACTATGGTGACGAAAAAAAGCACCAAATTCTCGTTTCATCCTGATAAATATGCGGTCATAAATCATGAACAGATTACCGAAGATGCCATCTTGAATTTTACACGGAGACGACAATAAAAGAAGCCATAAATTTCCAATTAAATCACGTAACGCGTGAAGTCAAATCGTGAAAAAAACATATCAAGATTTAAAGAAATGACTTAAACTTTCTCCATTTCGACTATAAAAGGTTCTCATTTCAAACCACGAATCGGCACAATCTGTTTCATTTTCAAGTCTAATACCGAATGCTTTTTCCTAGCCTTTTAGAATGATAATAAAAACGAGAAAGTTGGTTGGGGGGCCCGAAAGAATGGCATATCGCCACAGTAAGAGCTGTGATGGAGATTTTTATGAATGCATCCAAGTCCTCAGATCTGAATGTTCTGCAGAAAATGTGGAGATCCATGTGCTACCTAAAAACTACTTTTAGGAAAGTAGAATGAAGAGCGAAGGGAGCCGCTAGGGCACCACCGGGAAAAAAAAAAATTAAAAAATAGTAAAAAGTAAAAAGCTTGCAATTTTCTGCAATGCCAAAACATAAAGAATTTAGTTTTTTTTTTTTTTCATTGAAGCCCCCCAAATGAAGGACTTTTACTCAAAAACCATAATTTCACTTTCGTTTAAAAAACGACGAATTTTTGACCGATTTTTAACGTCAAGGGCGCAAACGGAGCGATAAAAATCCATTTATCATCCTTCAGGTTCAATGGCACAACCTTGGTCGCTGTTTCCTTTCTTACAGAACTATTATTTGACCATTTTATAAAAAAGGTGATTTGATAAAAATTACGTTTAGTACAATAGTTTGAATGATAAAAAAAGAAAGAAGAAAAAATTTTTAATGTTTTATTAATGGGGAGGCATGATGGTAATTTTTAATGATAAAGTCTTCTAATGAGAAGTAATCAGTACAAGGACGACAGAAGGCGCCAGTAAGTTAAACGGATTTATAATCTTTCATTTTTTTGCAAAATAAAAAAAAATTTCCCGTCCTTTCAAATCCTGGATTGCCTAGGAAGTCGGTGATTTTTATTTTTCTAGTAAAAGTTGCAAAAACGAGGTAAAAACGTGTAATTTAGACATGAATAAAAAAATTAAAAAATAAACTTATTTCACTTTCTATTTAATTATTCGCGACAGTTCCAGACAATTTAAGATTTTTGACATTTTCTTCCAAAAAATATCTACATTGTTTCTTCTTAGGAGTCTTGTGTACAAAAAATGGTTTAGAATTTTCGGGTATCGGGTTACTCCATTGCGTAATAAACCTGAGAAAGAGAAAGAGTGTTAAAGGTCTGACATTAGCGTGTAATTAGATGCTCATATTTCATTGTTTTACAACTTTTTTTTTCTCTCACTTTTCGTTACATGAAGGCTTATCGTCCCTTATTTTGAAATCATCGGATTATTATTTATTAGTTGGGAAAGTGAAGAAATAACATAAATTAAGGTGCTAATCGTAAACAAATTTGAGTGAAAGGAACCTTTCTCTGAGTGTAAAACAAGTTCCAATCTTAAAAATACGCCGTTCAGTTTAAAAAAAAAGAAGGTTTTTTTTTCTGACCGCATCGTGAAGCCTGGAGGGTATCGTCTGTATATAAATATACCGGGTGTAATTAAAGTGCCTCGGATTATTATAGCTTAGGAGGATAATACGAGGGTTCTATTGAGATTCTCATGAGATCTTAGCTCAATCGCAAAATAACATAGAACAAAATCGGTGCCTTTTTTAAAAGCCCCCCCTTAAACTGCCAAAGATGCGCTTATCTCTTTAACAGGCCAAGGTCGAGACGCAGTAAAATGTTTGTCTAAAAATTTTGAATTTTCCTCTAAAAATTTTTTTTGTCTTTATGTAAAATTGATTACTTTTTCGCTTGAGCGAACTAGTTGAAAAAGCATTAATAATAATAATCGTGACGTTTTTCCCGTTGAGTAACCGTGGGTCAAACTGGGAAAAAAGGCTTCTACATCCATAACCGGACAATTTGAGTGTAGACTGACCAAATCGAGTCGTGAGACGTTTTTAAAGGCGAAAGCAGATGATCTAAAAGATGAAAATTATGCTCTCGTGATTTCCTTTCTATCGTGTTTCCTGGAGCATATCTTATATTTCAGTTCATATCGATATTTTTTTAAAAGATCGCTTTTAGTGAAAGTGATTTTTTTAAAGGGATTTTTTTTCGTTTCTCAGGCTTTTGTGTGGAATGCGTTTGACCTACGTTTTTGCTGTTCGAAAACCCGGTTTGGCCGGACTCGTAGCCTTAGCTCCCGCCCGGCTGGCATTTGTCAAGTCATGAATGCATTTTCTAGTTTCACAAAGAAAGTTTTATTAACCGATTTTTTAAAAAACGGGGTTGACATTTTCGATTTTTTAAAATCACTCATAATTTTTAACGAGAAGAAACAAACACGTTTTTGAATACTGAGCGTGCAAATTGATCTCGCGAGATTAGTTCGAAAATTAATTTTCTCAAGTGAAAGGCTGCCAAATAATTATCAACATTTAATTACGAACTTGACCTTAAAACCACAATTCGTCAGCGTATTTAATGAAATTTTTGACTCAATGATTTTCGCACTTTCTAAACTTTTTCCCAAACTTATCCTCAAGCAGTGGCGAACTAGGCGGATGCAACGACCCCACCTCCGAGACAAAAACAAGGGTTAAAAAATTTCGTCATAAACGCAGATTAACATTTTAAAAAATTTGGGATCTAGATGACTCGTAAAATAAAACCGAGTTTCGAGGAAAAACAATAATTTTGAGACAAAAATTTTATAAAAATAAGTGAACATCAGAAAATTCGTTTTTAATTTTGTTTTGATCCCCTTTGCAGGAAAAATGATCGCAAAAACAAAGCACTAAAACATAAAGGTGACTAAAAAATTCTGGGTGAAAACTGAAAAGTCTTGATTTTTAGTCGAAAGAGCTCAAAGTTGGAGTGAAAAAATTCCCCTTTTGGTGCTGAAGATTTAATGGGGGATTGTTAAAAACACAGATAAAATTCGAAAGAGCGAAATGAGTAGCAAAAATAAGTTAACTTCGTCGAATTATTTATCTTAAAGGTTAACGACCCCTGTGAACCTTGCTCACGTAAATTATCCACCCTAATGAGACCCTGAAGAGAAAATGTCGCTTCCTACTTTAATGGATTTTTCGCAATTACAAAAACCCGAAAAAAAAGGTAATAACAAGAAAAATGACATTCGAGTGGGCCGAATTGCCTTCAGGGATTACTTTCATTTGAACTTTCTCAGATGATCTTTGACTTGAAATCACCTTAAGGGCACTTTTTATCTGTCCATCTATATTGCGCATTCTAATAAATATTAATAAGACATTTTTTAATAATAAATCCTGTTCATAATTTAATTGGAAATAATTTTTTTTTGTTTCTCCGAACTCGGAGGTGAACGGTACACAGAAAGCGGGTTTCAAAGCCCAATTCTTCGGGACCTTTTCTCCTAAAGAAAGAATTCTTAGGCCGAGCCGGTTTAAAAGGGTGTGGCTTTTTTTGGGAGCTTGTCGAATTAGAAAGAAATTTTCGGGATCTTCCAAGTAAAATATTTGATTACCGATTTCATTCTTATCCGACCATTAAAGTCACTTATAATCAGCCCGCTTCAAAAACATTTGGGGGAATCAATCTTTTACGCCCGTTAATGTCTCCCTATCTTTTTTAAAATTGCCTCAAAACTGCACAAAATGAATGATAGAAAAATCAAGCACAGGATAGGCCAGGAGAGGTAATTTGTATTTACAAGTAAAATAATAGATGTTTAAAACTTTTTATTTTTTGTTTTTTCTTATAATGAAACGATTCTTGTTAGAGAATCACGAATACGTCGGCAATTTTGACAATTAAGTAGGTGCCAGTTCCCACGTCTTACCCCACTTTTGACTTCCTTATAAGGGATGGAAACTTACCTCGAGATGTGAATTTCCGGTTTTTCTTTATATCGTGATGAATTATTAGGTTGCTTAGGTAATTTATTTTGCAAAAATGTCATCTGGGATCGTTAAAAGCACGCTTCAGAAGAAGTGGGGAGTCATTAAAGAATTTTTTTTCCACGTCGTACTCCACTAATTTTCTTAATAAGAGTTCGGGTTTTTGTTCGTGGGGTTTTTGTTTGATTTTCGAGATAGCTTCAAAGGTGGAGGGCGTGTAATGTCTATTGTAGTGCAAGGGAGTCGTTGCGGGCCGGCCTTGCGTCCCAATAGTGGACAGTGAATGGGGCAAGGACAGTCAAGTGTTGACCTACATCCTTGTCTCCCCTTATATAACATACTCCGTCTTTTTTAAATTGATATTATTAAATAGACCGGCCCCTAAATTGTTCCGGTCGAATTTCGTCATAATCGCCTTGTTTAAATTAAATTGCTTCAACTTTCTGCAAAGAAAGAATTTTTCGAGGCAACTTCTTGAGCCATCTCATAAAATCGACAGCTCAATAGTACGATTTTTTAAAGAAGAATCGCCGGAAAGAATGTAAGAAGTTGAATTTACAGGGCGTATCACGACTCGATCAGTTTGTATGTGAAAAACAGTTAAGTTTCGTACGGGTTGATATTTTCGGGGCGAGAACGTGATGAGAGCCGGCTCGTCCGCCGGGGGGAGAAGATCCGAAGATGCATGCGACCCGTTTTCCTCCCCGTCTCACGACAGAATCCCGTCATCCATTTGGCCCATTTGCTTTTAAAATGGAATCGCTTCGTCTTCACGCTTCTCTTCTGTCTCCAAACAGTTTCTAACCCGTTACCAAAAGGAGCTGAACCGAACCAAATAACAGAAGAACCCAGATAAAAACGTAAACAATTAAACCCAAAACTGTCCTAGTTCTACACCCCCAAAACATTCAGGCCTAACTGGAAGAAACGTAATTATAATCTTAATCCAACAGAAGCTAAACACCCATAAAGTTAAGGATTTTAAAAGAGAATGAGGAGAGATTTCACACAATTTGCATTTTGGGATTTCGCGTGACGGCCTCGGCGATTTATGCGAATTCCTCGTTTAAAAAACGAGAAACACCGACATCCATCTTCTATAGTTATTTATTGGCTAAAATCATTATTTTAGTTAAAACTTCGTGCCATCATTTAACGGCGTTTATTCGTTACGTACTTTTCACAAGCGTTTATGAGGGCTAATTAAACTTAAAGAAGGTACAAGAAAGGCTATTGTCTCTCACCCTTGAATTGCATAACATTTACACATATTTACATATAACGACCTTTCACTTCCGTCCGGAGTTTCCGTAGTTTTGAAAACAAAAATTAAAACGAAGCGAAAAAACAATGAAAAATTTTCCTGAGCTTCTCCACCGTTTCCAAATTGCTTCAGAAATAATTTTTTCCCATTTGTCTCTACTTATCAGTTCTACCAACTAAAAGCATGAGACCACTGTAATTTAAACAATTTCAATGGAGATTCCTTAGTTTTCCCTGGTTTTTTGGAAACAAGTCTTTTTAAATCAATTATTTAGGTCAAAAAAGAAAACCAAAGATCCATAAAAGGCTTAGAAAATATGAAATTAGATGTCTTTCAGGGTAAAATTTGCATCTTGCCACTTGAATTTCACTCTTTCCTAGAGCTCTCGAACCAAGGAAAACCTCTAATGTTTCAAAGTTTGAAAACAATAGAACCTTTTTACGAATCGTATCGCTCACCATTGTCTTGAAGAATGGACCTCATCTTTCGCTATCAGATACTCTCACTTTTAAAACAGGTACAAGGAAGTTTAGGTGCGCTATTAAACCAACAAATGATTGGTAATAAAAAAAAAAAAGTTTATGGGCTTGGCCTGACTTTTCTTATATAAGGAAGTTTACTTAGCCACACCCAAAGAAGTGGTTACGTAGTTTTTTTAAAATAAATATTTTTAAAAAAGTTTGTTTAAATTCTTAGAATGTTGAGGTAGGCTTTGGGTTTGGCAGGGAGGCGTCATATCTGGGGCAAGCCCCTTTTTAAGATAGAAAACAGGTCCTCCTTTTTCGTTAAGCCTTTTGGAGAATTCACCAATTCTCTATTTCAACACTCTAGATTTCAAAAAAATCCATTGTTTCTTCGGGCTTCTGTTTTATTCGTTTAAAAACGTGAATATCGCCTTTGGGAAAATAACTGTCGGGACCCCGAGAAACCATCAAACGGTCAGAAACCTCGCCAGACGACTCGATAATGTTGAAAGCCGGAGGATAAATTTGCATCCTAGAAAAGGCAAAAGGGAAACACCTCTTCACCGATACTACATTTTATAAGAATATGCGAAAAAAAAAAGTATTCACGACTAATGATTTGTTTATTAAAAGCAAACATGATAGTCACGAAGTATGGCTTCCTGTGGAACATCTGGTTTCACGTTTTTTAATAAAATTGTTATGTTAATCAGGTCGACGAACTTGGAATCTTGTGATTTTAACTTCACGAAGTTAACAGATTATGTTGGAATACTTAAGGAGTTTCTTTTAAAAGATGTAGGTTCGGAGATTGGGGGCAAAAACAAGCAAAACTAGTCGCTTATTATGTCTACGTGATACATTATTCGCGTCCTACTTGCCTCGGGAATGTTTCAGGTTCTATTTTTCCGTTAAAGTCGCCATTTCACTTTAATCATAAAACAAGAGGAGCGGAAGACAATAAAGAGAACGGCTATAGAAGGTTCAAAGGTGTTTTCATTCAGTTTTTTTAATCAGCTCCTACTCGATGAACAAGGGGGATAATTATCAAGCGCATTCCCAAAGGTCGTGGACCTTCTAAGCATTTTCTGTTTATAAAACAGACCGAAAATTTTTCTTGAACTCTTTTTTTAATATGCATTTTCTATATTGAAAAGTCCAAGGGTAAACAAAAGAAGGATATCCTTCAAAGTTCAAGAGACAAGGTTGTCCGGCCACTAATTGTAATAAATAACCTTATTAAACTCGTATTGTTTCCTCGTTTTGAAGGTTCTTATTACAATTAATTTGATCCTTTTTAAAGCTAATTAAGCCCTTTTAGTACAATATAAGCTCCTCATGAGGGCTGGAGATAAGATGCTCTTGAGGACCCACTAGTGAGTGTATCTCAATTGCCCACTTATCGTTTTAAGTTTCTTTATAAACCCACTTTACAGCTCTATTGCAGCAAGCTGGTTGCTTTGTTTAGCTAAAAAAATTATGTTTACTTTTGATTTGCGTAATGAAAAATAAATAGAAACCAGAATTTGTCCATGACAGACTTTTCCCCCCAGCGGTTTTCGTTTCGGTCACACCAGGTGGACTTTTCTAATCAACTTTTGTTTATTTTCCTCTCACAGACGCCTAAAAAAGGAAGAAAAAAACTAAAAAGAACGTGAAAGTTGTCGCAGATCGTCTGAAAAAAACGTCGGACACGGGTTATTATCCTAGATATGAGGGAGGCTTTTTTCACTGAAACCCTTTCTAGGTTTTTCAAGGCCGGCACTGAGGACAAAGGCTTTTTTTACTTCTATCTCTCTCTCCTCTCTTCTCCTTTTCCCTATCATCCACCTTGAGGTGAACGCCTTTTAAAAGACAAGAAACAATCTGGATTTGATACGTACATACTCACGACTATTAACAAAAGGAGCCTAAGTTAGGCTTATTAAATAGATCACAATTTATGTCACGTTTTGTCCATAGCAATTTTTTGCATATCTTTTTTTTAACCTTAACCTTTAAAAAAAATTTCGTATATTTCGAACCATCGACCTGGAAAGGTCAACTGGAAAATGCAAGAAGCCACAAACAGTAATTGACGGAACTGTCTTGTCTTTAATCTTGTGGTTTATTAATATTAAAGAATGAAAAAAATTAAATGAGAGTATGAGGTTTTTCCCCCCTCGAGAGAAAGAAAACGGTAAAAAGAAAGTAATGGTGCATAAAAATCTTGCTCACTTAAAAATTTTTACCTTCGTCTAACTTTTTGGCTTAAAATACAGAGAAACTATTTTAAAAAAAAAGAGCAAATTTTGTCTAATTTCTAAATAATTTTTGCCCATAAAAGACCTTGAAAGGATCGTAGGCTTTCTTTTGTAGGCGGATGAGTCACAGATTCTTTCACAGAGCCAAAAATAAATTATAAAGAAAATTTTTCTTGTTATACTAAAAGTACATAATTTTAATCTAGAAAGTTGGAAAATTACAATATATTGTACATCATGAAGGGTTAAGAAAGTAGAAACTAAACATGTCCTCTTAAGAAAAAATTAAATGTTTTTTGTACTTTTGTCACGGATTTCTTCATGTCAACCGCAAATGACCATCGAATCGAAGGTTGTAAAAATGAACGAGAAGTTTGAAGGGAATCAGGAATTATTTGAGAAGTTTCAATTTTGGTTCTGCCGTCTGGTGAGGAAAGCGTGGGATTTTAAGTAAAAGTGATGGCGATAACGTCTTCGGCCGTTTATCTAGAGCGCAGGTGTTAAATATAAATTAGGTGGCGCGGCGGCTTAAATGTTTTTGACGTTTCCGACCAATAGATATGCAAATATCTTTCGGTCCGATTGAGCAAAAAGTCCTAGAGAGTTTAAGACTTTGAATACTGAACGATAGATTTAAAAAATCCTGAAAAATCATTTAGGGGCTATTCTCTAGAGAATATGCATGCTAAGACTTTTTTTATGCAGATAAGAATTTTTTAAATTTCCCTTGGTTGAGTGTACGTCAAGCCAAAAACGAATGTTTAAAGATTCATATTTAGACATACCTAATTGAAGAATTTTGGCTTCTTTCGACCCTTTCAAGACGAACTTAAAAAATTTTTAAGCCATAAAATGACATTTTTTTTGCACGATTTTGATTCTTTTAAATTAAAAGAGACCCTTTTTAAGTGGAGTTAATTCAATTTATTGAGTCATTTTTTTACGAAAATTTTTAAAATACTCGTAAATTATGTTACTTTTTTCTTAAGTGACATTTTTTATACTTTTAATACATAAATTAAGTTTGTGGATTTGGCAGTGATTAAAATTTCGCTTGGAAAATTAGAAAGTGGGTATGATCTCATGGGCAATTACTTGCTTAGCCATCTCCGACCACTCTATCCCGAAAAATGAGTTCATAAAAAAATGGCAAAAGGTTAAAAAAAGAAAAATTATTGTAATGCTTTCAAGGCAAGAGCATACAGTTATCCAATGATAAAATTATTTTAATGTCGTAACCCAATAACCTGAATGCCTATTTTATCGCTAGATCGTCTACGTTGGGACCAAAAGAAATAAAAAAGTATCGAAAGACCGTTTCGTGAACAAGACTGCCCCAGTTGAGTTTTGATACAAAAAGGGCACCTTGAGCAAGTTTTGATTGTTTCGTATTTCGTAAAAGTTAACAAAATCGAACCTCACGAAATCTTATTTGCAAAAAACGCAATCAAAACATCTCAGAACAGTTGCAAAAACTTACCCTTTATGCTTTTCCTTTTTTTTGCCCTTGAAAGATTTTTTCCCTTATATGGCACATTATTTTAACTTCAAAAAAATATAAAAACTAAATTACCTTTGAAAAAGATTTTCCGAAAATTTTAACACACAGGTTAGAATTTTTCAAAAATATAAACAACACCGAGAACAGCCGCGCACAAGATCGCCGGATAGAGTGGCGAAGGAGTGAAGATTGGGAATTTTTGTTTGGCTCCCCCACCCCGTCCGCTTCGCTGCCCGTTGCCCGTAAAGGTTTTACCAACTCCACAACTCGGAGAACACGCGGGTTCACGACGGAAGAAAAGCGGAAATCCTTCGTTTAAAACACATCATGACGCGAAAAAAAGCGAAATTTTAAGCCTTTGTTTCTTCATAGATTCTTTATTTTTTCGGGTGAAAAATGTTCTCATTAAATGGTTTATAAGAGCAGCAGTAGGTAGATTTTTTAAATTGTTCTACTTTGTGTTAAAACCACCTTTGTGCCATAATTTTCTCCCATCTTCATCGAATCACAAAAATTTGTTAAGTTTTTACTTAGGTCTACCATAGAGGAAGTTAGTCGAGGGCTCCGGACAATTTTAAGAAAAGGAATTCGAATTAAACTATTCAACTCTCAATTTACCGATCACGTATACGCCCGGATCATTCGAATTTCGAAAAATTATTCCAGACATGAAAAAACGCGTCCTTGTTTGTTTTTAAAACACTCCCCGCATACAAAAGAACGAAGAAACCCGAACTTAGCCACCAGATTTATCACTTTTTCTCTCTTTTAAATGAGTAAACTTGTTCGTATTGACGATTTCCCTTCTTTAGGTTCAAGATAGGAGCCCAATAACGAGGCGATAAAACACCAAGTGGACGTTTATAAATTATTTAAATGACCCTTTCGCGAGAACTCGGAGGAGTCATCTTCAGTACATGCATCCCCCGGCCTATCTTTTACAACCGCCGATGGCGATACCGAGGATTTTCTACCGTAATAAAAGGTACAATAAACTAAAATGCCTACCGATAGGGAAGATATTTACAATGATGTGCTAGACTATAAAAAATATCCTTTTATAAAAAAATAAATGACCTGAAAAAATTCACGATTTTTTTTTCAGAGATTTACTCAAGAGTCATATTTGGCTCGTGTTAAAATATCAAGGACGATATTTCACTATGACCTCTTGAATGTGCCAACGCGTTTTCCTTAAAAAAAATCGAGAGAGCGCGAAAATCTCTTTTTACGTAATCCTACGTAAAAAAGCGTTTTATCTTTTTTGGCAAGGATGCTTCGTTTTTAAATAAGCGTACCTGTAGGGACGTTGACTTCGGTACTACCCGATCGAGAAATGTTACTTGACCCGTTACCATCGAGTTAAATTCTTGGATCTTTCATCCCCCTCTTTTCCTTAATATGAACCACTTGTTAATCAAGTGTAAACCGTGATTCCGTGTGAAAGGAGGAGCAACGTCAAAATATAGAAGACTTTTTTCAAACTGCTAAAACTATTCCTAAAACGGAATAATTAAATTTTTCCCCTTTTTGGCGATAAACCACTTTTAAAATGGCATTTCAGTAAGAAATATAAAAAGAACACAACTGGTGGCTTTTTGTCAATAAAAACTCATTTTAACGTTCTATCTTAACAAATAAAAGGCTTTTAAAATAATTGAGGTTGATAAATAGGTGATATTTTTACATTTGAAAGTTTGAAGTCCACTTTTCTCTGATTCATATCTAAACTTGAGTATCGAAAATCAGGTTGATAACCTCTTGCGTCAAGCAGAAAAATAGGTTTCTGAATATGGACTCGGTTGAAAATAAAACGCTCGCATATCTACATACGTAATGTTTTCATTTTAACCCAAGTGCCCACTTGAGGGTGCCAATTTCAAAATATTTGCATATTAAAGTGACAGGAACACGAAAATTTTTACGAATAATTAATAAAATGCGCTAAAGAAGATTTTCTCTTTTTAATGACTAGTTTATTTACGTAATCGTCAAGTCAAATATTTAGCAATTTGTCAAACAAGTCGGGGGTTCCCATATTGAACATTGTGTAATGTTTAGAAATAACTAGAAAAAAAAAACCACAAAAAAATTATTTTATGAAGGAAATGCGATTTTTTTTAGAAATCCTTTAGTGAAATTGAACACGTAAAATAGAAAACCACAAAACGTCTATCAATAATAAGACAAATTAGAAAGTATTTTCGAACGCAAATTATGATTTGATAGAAAAAGGAAAAATTACCTTATCGGAAATGTCGCCGAGATGTTTGACGTCTTCGGTTTCGACTGTTTCGTTCGTCTCTTCTCTCGTTTTGATTTTTTTCTCGCGGACTTCGGTGAGGACGGCCGGGCTTCCGGTCGGCGTCCATCCTTCGGGGACTCCGTCGCCAATATCATGATGCTGGAAAAAAGAAAAAGATTTTTGTAATCTTAAATTCACGACTTTTTTAAAATGACTAATTACGTAATAATTTGTTTTTTGGGCTCCAATGTAGTAAGAGGATAACAATGATCTATAAAAAGGTCAAACTTAAGAAACACTGAAAACGGACAATTTAAAACTCGTGATCTCCGTGAACTATCTCCAGTTATATGAATCTAATCGTATCTAAGGGTGCAATCATTTTTTAAAGAGTAATTTGAACACTTTTTTTTTTCGATGAAAAATATTGTTCGATAGGCAATAAAAAGGACGGAGCAGAGTTCTGACCGAAACGGTGGGAAATAGAAACGTGATCGTTGTTTCAATGACGAACTTCTCTTATTTTCAAACGCTCTTCCAAACCCCTACAATTTTTTTTCAACTTTTTATTCATTTTGTTTATTTATAAAACATCAAAAACATTAACCTCTTCGATAAACTGACCTCAGAAATATTTTTTAGCAGAAAAACGTTTTTAAAAAAATCAGATATTTTTGTATAAATTAAAATTTTTTTGCTATTTGAGGCACTGATTAAAAGGGATAAAAACACTTAAAATCGTTGATTTTGACAAAAGAAACTTGTTTGTTAACCTTCGCCTTGAAAAATTACATTTCTTTCCTGAGAGACAGGAACGTCGTGATGGTTTAGCATCACATACGAAACACGGGGCAAACGTTTTTGTGATTTACCTCAGTATTTTCAGATTCCTGTTTCTGAGTATCTTCAGTGGTCGTCGTGGTTACTTTCGGGCCGGAATCCTGAATGACTTTTCCGTCCTCTAAAAGAACCTCGCGTTGAACTCTAGTCGCGATCTGCCTTTTGGTCACCACCTCGACCTTTTTCTTCGTCACCCATTCCTCTGCAAAAAAAAATTAAAATTTATAAAATTATTTCTGTTTTAAACATGACCGGTTTTATATTAGCATATCAGCCTCGTTTTTAATTTTTAACAAGATTATATCAGCCTCCAAAAGGATTACAACAAAATTATTTCAATTTTTTTTTTCTTTAAATATCATTTAGATCGTTGAAATTTAATTCTTCATAATTACTATTATAAGTTTTTTCACCTTACCTTGATTTTAATTTATTTATCCTTCATTTTTTAAGGTGAAAATGCGGTTCTTTTTGTGTGAATTTTGGCTCCTATTTCTAAAGAGAAAAATTTCGTAAAGAGTTTCTTCACTGAAAAGTGACGAACAAATGAGGCGTTTGTTCAGCCACCTTTTTTTTCGCACTAAATTCATTGTGAAATTCATAAATATTAATTTTTTCAAAGTATTGTATTAGTTTACCTATTTTACATATTTTCACAAATTTTTTTTTTTCTAATCCTATATCTGAATAAATTGTCCTGCGTCCATCCTTCAACAATTTTCAAGCCGCAATTTCGGTCCCTTTGGCGTTTCAAAATTGAGGAAGTTCAGTTGGAATACCTCCAGGCATGCTATTTACGCCCAGCCTGGAATTTCCAAATAATCAAACGAGGTCAAAATGCTCACCCGAATATAATCGCAGGGACAAAAACTTCCTTGTTTTGAATTTCGACCCGAAACCAGTTTTCTAAAGGTTAGATTATCGAAAAATAAAAAAAGTAAGAAACTCTCCTTACTTGCTTCACAGACTATTAAATCTTCGGATAGAACCTTGTTTAAAGTTATGTTTAACCATGGGAGCTATGAAAACATACCGTCGTAAATCTAATGTAGTCAACACACCCGGGGAATACTAGAAGTTGGTGAAGGCCACCTTTTTTTTTCTCCCTTTTTATTCTCTTTCAAGTCAACAAAGCTCGTCTCCGTACGCTGTTTCTTGGAGATTGCTACGGAGATAGGACAAAAAAAATTTTACCACCCAGAGTTTTCACGACTGTTAGGGTAGAATGTGGTGCGATCTATCGAGTATTAACACACTATTTTTCATAACCGATCCCCCTTAAGTCTTTGTCCAAAATTAAATGGAGCCATGACGAACTGGTGCAGTCATGAAACACAGTTCTTTTCCATTCATGCAATTATTTCTTTGTTTCGTCCTTGCTCTTTATACTTTAAATCGGCCGTAAAACAAAGAATGACGAATAGAAAATTTACCTTTATGTTCAAAATGTCATTCAATTCCCTCCCCATTTCCTTTGTTTACTTAAAGTTTTTATCGTTTTTGCGGTTTCTTTGAAGATATGCGGGCCGATAAAGAACAATCCTTGATTTTTACATAAGAGTTATGGAATATCTACATCGAACTTATAAATTGAAAGAAAGGGGGTCTTTACGCACCGTTTGAAACAATGAAGAAAGTAGATTTTCCGATCTCCGAATTAAAAATCGTATTTTTTGTTTTAGGGATGATTGAGCGATAGTCAACGACCCCAATCCGAATGTCAATCCGAGTGGAACTTTTTCATTTAATTCTGGTTCGTTAAATGTGAAGAACAAACTTGATACTATGTTTTTTTTCTCTTTTATTTACATTGATTGATTTTTTTTCTTAAGAAGGGCCCCTTCCACAATTTTTCAAGTGGATGATCAGTATTCATAATCACGTTTTGGATTTTGCAACGCGTTTTTTAAAAAAAAGTTTAGAAATAAACCCAGGAGACATTGACAAGCACCTTTTGTTAATCAATAAGGCTTAGGAGTGAACTATAAACAACATTCTTTCGGGATTGAGCATAGAATTGCATAATACAGAGCTATCTAGGCCAGGCAAACAAATAAGGATCGAAGCCTAAAAACCTCAAGATGACTTTCGCCTTTTTTTCTTTCTCTCCGTATTTATTTTTATCCTCTGTAAATCCTTTAAATTGAATATTCTTGTCTAGTTTTATTTTAAATCCATAACGGTTCGCCGGTAAAACAGGTATTTTTGATTAATGATGCATAACGAGATTGCTTCGGGGTTTCTGGATTAATTTTTTTTTAATAGAAAAACTAAGTCGCTTTTGAAATCGTCGGGGAATTTTAATTTGGTTAACAAGGGAAGATTTAACAGAATGTTTTTTAACATTTTTTTCCCTATTTGACAAAACATTTTTAGAATATGAGGAAGATGCCATCAAATCCAGTAGCAAAGACTTTCAACAAAATGTTCATGTGTGTAAAGATTTAGGATTGAAAGTTTTTTCCTACTTCCTGAGGCCCAAAAATCGAAAACTCATCGATCTTTTCTCATAATACAAAAGTTTTATTCACACTCCCTCCTTTTTTGGAAATTATGGGCGGAGCGCACGTTAACGGTCGATCACGAGTCCACTAAAAAAAAAAAGATAATCGCCTTTTCACTTTTGTATAACAACTTCACTTTCGTCCTTCTCACCCTTCGACTTATTTTTCAAAGGCTCCCCGACATTTCTTCACGTATTCCTCCCGCAATTAAGGCCAATCGGAGGTTCAAAGAGAAGATATTAACCCATTAATAACAACCTTGTAATTTATTCGTGTTCCAACACTTTTAAATATTGAAAAATAAAGAAATATACATTGGACTTTATACATTTTAAAAAATGCTGTATTTGCCCTTTTCAATGTTGCGTAGCCCGCATTTAGTCATTATTTATAGTCTTCGTATTTTTCGACCTTGAAATCTACCTATCATTAATTGAGGATTTAAATTTTTATTAGTGAATTAATTAAAATTCAATGCTAAAAAACTGAATTTTTACGTTTAAAAAATGTTTCTCGACATGTTCTGTCTTATTTCATAGGAAAATAAACAGCTGGGTGATACAGAGTTGAAGTGAAAGAACATACGATTTTTGTAACTGGATATAAACATCAATTTTAGGTTTGAACGTTTGAATTAAAAGCTTAGTGAAAAGTTCCGGTTGAAGAGCTTCCAACGATAACTTCCTCAAGGATACAGGAGGAGGAAGTATTAAGTAGGAGAACTAAATTTTTGTAAAAGTTGTGAAATAAATTTGGTGGGTATCGCAGTAAGTCTTGAGGAAGTTAGAAATTTTAGGTATTTTTTGTTGTTCGTTTTCTGTTTTTTGAAAAAAAAAAAATAAAAATTAAGTACCTAATAAATCGCCATTTTATTTTCCGTTAAAAAATTCTTGAGGAAGTTAAAAAAAAAAAAAAAAAATTATTTTGAAAATTTTATATCAAGGTAGAAATTCAGTACGGTTAGCCAAAGAGAGGCCGCCCTCGAGCCGGCGAAGTGACTCACATTTCTGCCTAGAAAAATTATTAAGTAAAAAAAATTTTGGAAAATTAAAATTTTAAAACATGGAAAATTTTTAAATAATTCAAGGAATGTTTAGTGAAAATTTGGTGAAGATCGGACCAACAGTACGCCCACAGCGCTCATTTTAAATCTTTGAACAGTCATATCTCCGCCATTTTGAAAAATTTCGAAAAAAGCTCTCGTCATTTTCAAGATTTCTGTGAAAGGAAGCTTGTGTATAAATTTGGTGAAGATCGGATGAAAATTGCGGCCGTGAAGTGTTCCGGAAAAAGTGGCGACGGACGGCCGGACGGCCGGACGGCCGGCACCACAGACAAGTCAGGATCGGCAAAGATCACTTATCAGATTTATCCTACGGGGTCTGGAAGACCCTTTTCTAGTAACAGGGGGTCGGAGGGTATCACAGTAACTTCTTGAGGAAGTTAACACGAGGATCTGTTTAGATTAATAGGGACAAAAACTAACCAACTGGGTGTAATGAATTCGGATAGGATGGAATTTTTATTTAAATTTGGTACCTGTTTTCTACCTGTTACTTCATAAACAAAGAAAGTTATAAATTAAAAGTTCATAAGAATGTTTTGGGTGTGTGCCTGAATAAGGCTCAATTCTCATTCATCTTCCTGTTACAACCCTGATTGCGTAATCTCTCTCCACTGTCGAAAGTTCTCCGATAACCTTGTAAGGTCAAACCGAAAAATAAAATATGCAAATATAAAGAAAAAAGGGATAGAAAAAGAAGAAGTGGAGCTAAGTGTGTTGGCTTGTAAAAGTGAGGAGGTCAGGATAACGAGAAGGGCTCCTCCTTCTTGTCGACCTTGAAGGCCTGTACCGGTGAGAAGAGCAATTATGTTATTTTTGTCCTTATTAAAAAGCTCTAACCAACCCCGAACGATAATTGTCCGTAATTTCAAATGTCACTAAAGCCCGAGTTTATCGCCCGAATAAATAAAAACCCTCCCCTTCGAAAAAAAGTTTTATTACCTGGAAATTATCAAACGGGATTTTTTTTTTCATCGCGCTGAAGGTGGCTTTTTATTTATTCTCCCCCCGCTTCACATTGTAATCCGTCTGTACTCGTTAATTCGAAAAAGAATTCTTGATTGTAAAGGATGATCGAATATTTCAAAACCTGATTTCTCCATTGTATGATCGGGAATGGAAACAAATCGTTAGGAGGTTTCATCTCATTCCGCACGTCCACCCACTCTCCCGAGAGCAACAAGTGCCACGCATTTGTCAAACCACGTGATTAAAACGTTTAAATTACCACACAAATGTTTATTATTTACCTTTAAAAACACACTAAACTTTTTGTCTGAATAGGTTCACTGAATTCTTGAGTAGAAACGAGAAAAGCGCCGTTTTAAAAGAAAACTAGACAAACGTATCTTTGCCATTTTGGCAACAATCATCGTCAAAAAAGGGGTTGCGGAGCGACCAATTAAAAGTCGGAAAATGTTGAGGCTAAAAATATCTTAAAACCAAATTCCGCGTGAATAACCTGACTTTAGACAGTTTTGGATGTTGAAATTTCAAAAGCCTTGGCAATATATTATCCGGTGACAAGAAAGCTTATAAATAGTCGTGTTCAACAAGGCTCATTATGGTAATAACAATTTTGTCTGTTTACAAAAGGAATAGTGAAGGGGGGGATGGTGTTTATAAAAGAGGTCCATTTAGAGTAGAAAATGTTCGAAAAGACACAATAGCGGCCGTAACGAGACCTCCCTCCTCAATGGGTGAAGAAACTTCAAAATGTCGCAATCGTTGAAAAAAAGATGCTCGGAAAGGAGCTTACCGATATTTTAAATCTTCGGGGGACCCTTTTTCCACAAATGAGCTTCGTCGAAGCCGCCTACTTTCACACCGTTGTGCAATTGTTCTATCCGTAAAGATTTAAAAACGTGATTGGGACCGTCGAATCGATTTCAGCATTAACTGTCACAATGGGAGAACAATTAAATAAATTGCAGGCGGGGTTTGAGTGAAAGAAAGGGTGAAATACGAGAGCGATATTGTCCCCTCTAAAAACAAAAGTAAAAGTTTGTTTTATCCTACTATAATTCTTTAAAAAAGCTTTCAAAATTCTTAAGATGTACCTAGCAGAAAAATCTGCAAATTCAGTAAAAAGGGAGTTAACCCTTTCGAGACCGCGTCTGAAGCGGATTCTCTGCGCTACTGGCGCAGCACTTTTCCCCTCACTTCTCCCCGACCGCTCCCATCGCCCAGCAAAGCACAGAAAGCGACGAGTGATGAGATCATCACATAGTTCATTTCTTCCCCAACAGATGGGCAGTTTTTGCATGTCTCTAGCGCCACGGGAAGCGTAGGTATTAAATATCTTAGAGAGGTTTCCCGCAGTTCCCGGGCAACTAAGTCGCCTGCGGTCTCGAAAGGATAAGCCTGAAAAACAGAGGCTAGAATTAAAAAATGGGATTTCTTGAAGAAAAATAGAAAAAACTCGAAATCCAATCAGCGATCTCAATTTGGACATCACTAGGACCGCAATTCGGTTATCCTTCCTGATGATGGACAGCAACTTGGATGTCTTATTCTAATACCGCAATCCGAAAACTGCGAATATAAAATGCATTCGGTATTAAACACGTGTTAATTAAATTTTATTAAAAGGAATAATGGAAGTTGTAATGCGGAGTCGGTGGGCAGTACAAGCTATTGAGTCGCACTTAAGACAAGGAATGTTGTGGTCGGAGCAGAGCAGATTCACAAATGCCAAGGACTGGCTACAAGCGGATTCTTATGTTTACATTCCGACATTTTTCCCTTTCATTGAACCGTAAAAGAAAAAAATTCCCTCCTCTCATTTCCCTTTATTTGCAAAAAAGGAATCCGATTCGCCCTCGTGAATTACTTCGTGCTAAGAACTAGACGAGAGAAAAAAAGATAAGTCTGAAGGGGATTTTTGTTTTAAAACAAGTTTCGTTAGAGAAATACAGCTTAAGAAAGTTTCGTCCTTTTAAAAAAGGCCCAAGAATAAAAAGTTAAACTTTTTTTTTAATGTAGAACATGTAGGGCAGAAAGTGACCTATTACGTACTAAAACGCCTGAGGGGATTGAGGAATAAAAAAATCTTTTCTAGCACTTTGATGACATGAAAGAGAAAAAAAAGTGATAAATAAAATACTAGAACCTCTTTACGGGTTTTCCGCTTATAGAAAGTTAAACTTCATAAAAAGTATTTCGAAATTCAGCTTTCTCGGAAGTGACGGACTTCCAGAATCGATAAGCGGTGGAATCTCCTATTAAATCAGCTGACGAGTCGCATGTATTGTTGGATGTTGCCCTTGAGACTTATAAACTACTTCCTATTGCATCACGAATGAAAAGAGCGAGAGGGAAAGATGCAGATCGAACAGGTGAGGTTGGAGGTTGCAACCTGACACTCCGAGTCACGGATTTGAGAAGAAGATCTCGTTTCCTTTTTTTTTTTCCTCTCTCGGCCATCGGATTTAATTGTAAAACGAAACTTATGGGGAAGAGAAACACAATTTGTGAAACATCGGATTTATTTTATTATTCTTTGTTTTGTAACTTAAATGGAAGGGATCCCTGGAGAGGGCTTTCGCCATATTCCTTGGCACCCCAAGACTAGAATGATTTTTTCCGAGTATTCTCATTAAAAAAATCCTTTGCCGCACCCCAGTCCTCCCTTCCAGGCCAATATAAAGATTAAGATTATTAATCAGATGGAACACTTAAAATTACTATAGACAAAGATTATATAACGACCGAGAAAACCTTTATTATAAATTATTTCAATGGTTATCAAATTAATGAAAATGACTCGGAGATCTCAAGAGTGAAAGTTACATTGAATTTTTTCGAGTCAACTTAATTATAAGGGGCATAAACCTTAACGTCTATATTTCAGGTAATTTATGACGTCGTAGTTTTTAAATTTTATAATTTAACTCCTTTCTTTATAACACCAATAAAAAAAAGGTGCGATAAAATAGTTGTAACTTTTTTATTCTAATGTACTTTCTGAAGCTATGATTTATTTTTTATTCTCTCAGAAGGAGGTTAAGGACATGATTTTAAATGGGTCTTGGAGACCCCATTGGGTCTAATCGACCGAGAAACTCCTTACTTAAGACCACTTAAACTGGCTAAGAAGTACGATTTTTAGTGGGAAAGAAGGCCAAAAATTGCCTCAGGTTGTTTATATTGGCTTTTAAAAGAACGGACGGACTAAAATTGGGGATGCAAATCAGAAAGGGAGTGTCACCGAAATAAAAGAACTCTGAAGAATTAACCCGGACACTCCTGTTGGTATAAAAGAGAAACTATAAAAAGAGATAATTCATTTTCGGTAGCGGAGACGTCAGCGTCCGAATTTCGCCCTTTGAAATAAAGCTGTCTTGAAAAGGTTAAAAGAATCGCGTGACATCACCTTTAGCGGTCAACCTTGACTCAGAGATAAATTTAGAGACCGCACCTAAGTCTTCCGTGAAAAAAACAGTTTTTTTTCCTTTTCGAATAAACAAGAAATCGGACGTTCCATACCGGACTGCACAAAAATTTGCAGATTTATCACCAATTAAATAGTTAAAATCCAAATAATTTGATTTGCATAAGATACTAATAGTTCCTGAATCCTTGATGTAAGTCTTGTTACTTTAATCTAATGAATATTAAAATAGTTAAGTAGAAAACGATAAGACAAAGGCCACACACAAGGTCCCGCTATTCCTCTCGATTGGAGACCATGTATCATATTGCAGAACACTCCCGTTCGGCATTTTTCAGCTCCTTTTTTTTAGTCATATTTTTTCGGGTGTTAAATTCTAGAAAGGAACCTTTCTTCTAGAAGACAAAAGCCTCGCCCTTGATACACTTGTTCGGCCTTTTTATTTAATTACAGTAGAGCGTCGGTTATCCGAAACAATTGGGGCCGAAGGGTGTTCGTATAATCGATTTTTCGGATAATCGAACATCACTGGAAGTACATACATATGTACATACATAATATGTATGTACGTTTATGTAGTTCTTGTTGAGGGTAGGAAAATGGGTGGGATACAACAAAAAAAAAGCAAAAAAAACACTTTTTTGACTAGACCTTTAATAGGTAACCGAAAAGTATAAAAAAGTGTAGGAAACACGGGATTGCACATAATATAAATTTGACTTAGATATATGTACATACATAGTAGTAGAACCTAAAAAAAGTATAAAAAAGTGTAGGAAACACGGATTGCACATAATATAAATTTGACTTAGATAACATACGTAGTGGAACCTAATAAAAAAAGTTTAAAATATTGGTTTGCTTAAGCTTTGACACACGTTTTTTTGCCGCAAGTCTCGTAGGCGTTTTAAAGAAAGCAGCTGCATAGCATCACATTCGTCTTGTTGTTCCAACCATTTGATGGCAGTCTCAAAGCACAGAAGGCTTCTTCATTGGTCGGTCCTTTTTCAACCGAGACGTAGTCATCATCTTGATCATCGTCATCATCCGTGTCATGTTTAGGCACTTGGGTCTGCGCTATTATGTCGTCATCTGTCAACAATTCATGGCCAGGATCATCCTCGTCACACTCAAGCCACTCATGAATGTTTTCTTGGTCACATTCTTCAAATCCTGAAGACTCTTTCAACAGTTTAACCACTTCGGAAACAAAGGTCTCATTCCTTGGTTCTTCAGGTGAAGGCCTAGTTTCAGAGTCAAATGTTGGGCAAAGCTTGTTCCAGGCTTTTTTAGAGTAGACTCTTTGACATTAGCCCACGCCTCTGCAGCCATGTAAACAGCATCCTTTAAGTTAATATCTTTGTAGATTTGAAGGATTGTTTTATTTTCTTCTTGGCCGATTAGTACACTACGAAGCAATGCTTTTCTGTAGTAACGCTTGAAGGCCTCGATCACTCCCTGGTCCATGGGTTGAAGGACTGAGGTAACATTCGGTGGCAAAAAAATCACCTTAACTTTCCATCTTCTCTCTCAAGTGAAAGGTTTGAGGGATGACTCGGAGCGTTATCAATTACCAATAGCACATTTCCAGTGTCCCCAATTTCCATCTGATGTTTTTAACCTCTGGGATGAATACACTATCATACCACTCGATAAATATTTTTGTATCCATCCACGAGTTTTTTTGGTTTTTGTAGATAACCGGAAGTTTTTTTATTCCTTTAAAGCATCGTGGATTCATAGATTTTCCAATGAGCAGCAAAGGAAGTCTATGTGTGCCCGAGTTGTTTCCACAAGCCATAGCTGTTATACGAGACTTGCTGGCTTTAAATCCTGGCGCTGCCATTTCTTTTTTAGAAACAAGAGATTTGGTCGGCATTTTCTTCCAATATAACCCAGTTTCGTCAGCATTATAGACGTTATTGTCCTTATATCCCTCGTTTACAAGCAACTCTTAAAAATTTCTTTGAACTTTTCAGCAGCATCAGTGTCAGCTGACAGCTTTTCCCCCTGAATGTCTATCTCTCTAATGCCGTGCCTAGATTTAAATCGCTTAAGCCAACAGTAGATGCTTTAAAATCGCCACTACCCCCTAGTTTTTTGTTCATTTCCAACGCTTTTTCGCAAACCAAAGGACCACTTATTGGTTGGCCTTGGCTTCTTACCTGCATGAACCATGTGTACACTGCAGTGTCCAAGTCCTGATTTTCTGCCATTTTCATAGTTTTTCGATGCAAGCTTCCTTCTTCACTGTCTAGTACACAAGCAAACTTTCTGATGGATTCACTGTTCTTTTTAATGTCAGTTATCGTTGAATTCCCGACGCCAAACTCCCGCGCTAAGCTTGATCCACTTGCGCCCTTTTTTAATCGATCAACAATTTTTAGTTTATCAGATAGACTGAGAACAACACGTTTACGTTTTGCCGACATTGCTTGAAGACACGCTGCACAACAAAGAAAAGCACGCAGTTATCTCAATATGTACACTGATTTCAGTTACACAAAATGATGTAAGTTGGAAGTGGCACGCGGGAACAGTACGAAGAAAAATGGGCCAAGATATAAAGGCCAGAAAGATTCCCCACTCCCATGACTAGACTAGGCTCTGTACATAGATATAAAGGCCAGAAAGATTCCCCACTCCCACGACTAGACTAGGCTCTGTAGATATAAAGGCCAGAAAGATTCCCCACTCCCACGACTAGACTAGGCTCTGTATTGTGTTGTGTGTGTGTAGAGGGGAAAGAGAGGAGGAACCCCCTTCTCGGTGTGTGTGTGTAGAGGGGAAGAGCGGAGGAACCCCCTTCTCTCTTTCCGAAAACCGATGACGGCATCTTGGTCCCCTTTTTTAAATCGAACGCGGCGTGACCAGTCGTAAAAAAAAAAAAATTTTTTTGACGTGATTCGGCTTTCGGTTAACCGACGTTTCGGATGACCGACTTTCGGATAATCGACGCTCTACTGTAGCACGAAGAGCCATTCGAAGTGTCTTTTTAAATATACGGCTTGGTAATCTGGCGTTCTTCTGTAAATAAACTTTTATCCGAAGACTTAATCGGAGAGCTTTAAAAAAAAGGACACACGTTGAAAAAAAGTTTTTTGTTTTAATTCTTCATCTTAAGAGGTTTTAACTATAAAAATGGCTGTAAAAAAGAAATAAAATTAGAATGTCACAAAATTAACATTTTTAGGGTCACGGTTCTGTCGCAACTTCGTTTCGTCATTGTTCGATTCGAATCAATCAGTCATTTTTTTTTCTCGGTTTAACAAGTCGATGTATGATTTATGATGGAAGGGTTTTTAAATCGTTTCGGAAGCCGGTGAGGGCTGTGGGAACCCGAGGAGTGAACTCGTGCGTTAAAAAACAAAGATCACGGTTGGAACCTGTGCTCGTGCCCATACACAAAATGTCAGTTCTGACGAAGTCCGAAGGGAAAGTAAACGGACGAGCGCTATTTTCTGGAAACTATTGGTTTTTTCATAACCACAGGTCTGCTCTAAAAAACAGTTGGCCAATAACAGCAGGAGGGAAAGAAAGAGAAGAAAGAGCAGAAGGACAGTAGACATAAACAGGCTACTGGTGGTCTAACACCAGACCCTCAATTTTCTTAAGAAACATTAGGGATTCGTAGACAGATGTGAAAATCAATTTAAACGACCGATAAGAAATAAGTCAAACCAAACGTTCCCACTCTTCAATGAGTCACCTTTAGTTCATTCATTTCCATCAGGTATTCTGCCAACACCAGACTGAGTTTTAGAATTATGAACTTTTTAATTTTCGTTCAAGTCCTTTCTCCTTCGTGACAGACTCGGAATGTCAAAAGCACAGAACAATCGTGAATCATAAAGAGTTAATTTTATAAAAAAGGGAATTGATATTGGAACTCCTCGTGCCTGTCCTTGGACAATTAAAAAGGACACCGGTAACTTGTATTGAATAAAATTTGCATCACCGTTTCAACTAAAGTGTAAAAAAAGAAGAAATATCGAGTACTCTCAATGATTGAAGAAATCCGTTTTAAAAAGAGGCACTTAAGACTTTGACATTCTTGAGACTCCCGGAATACTTTTGACAATTCCCACGCTGGGAATTTTTTTTTAAAGGAGAGACTATTAGGAAGTTATTGGTGTCTTTTATAATGGGATTTAATGGGGCACTAAAGTCTAATTGTGGAAAGGGCCAGTAATTGAGACTCGCTTAACACTTTTCATTTTAGAAGCTGAAAAAATTCCTAACTATTTTAAAAACTGGCTGAAATGCTGTAAAAGAAAATAATGGGCTTACCCCCTTCCTGCATACCTTCCTTAGTGGTGGCCAGAACATCATCGGGCGAGACCTGCGAATCGGACGAGATTATGGAGACAGTCGTCGAGGACGACTGTGGCGAGGGATGCTCCCCACCGACTATGAGTATCACCACCATATCACCATTATCACTTCGCCGTCTTCATTTTTTGATTTGAAGATTTTACAACTAGAAACTACACAAATCACAAATTTTTCGAACTCCGTTTTTTTTTTCTCTATTCATATTGAAAAACCGCTTATGGGTAAATTTTTTTTCTCAATGCAAGTCGTTTGGGTTACAAAAAAATTTTTTTAACGAGATTCGCGATTACATCATACGTTCCTCCCCTTGTGTCTTCGATGCTATATAATTTTATCTTTTCCTGTCATTTTTTTAAAACTAAAATGTCTACGATTTCTACAATGTAGTTATAATTATATAGAAGGAAGACACAATGTTCGAAGTAGCGTACGTGTTGTGGTAGTCTTGGGTGTATAGTTTTTTTTCTCCCTCGAGTTCTTATCCTGAGAACCCTTGGTAGATCAAAGGACGTGCTCTACATGAAAAACGTAGGTGGGACATGCAAATCAGACGATCTGCCATCCTGGAGGAGCTGAATCCCCGCGAAAAAGAGGAACGAGATCCTCTTTTGATTTCCCTCTCTCGTTTATATGTTAATCATTTAGATTAGAAGGTGGAGAATTTACATTTTTTACCGACTCTCTTTCCGATTTAGGATGAAATCGCGTCTGTTTGAATGATGAAGAAGGAAAATGTTTTAAGGCTTCCCTAAACACTAAAATCGCAGTCCCAGACAACCCCCCCTTGAAAAGGCTTAAAAATTCCATTCACTCTTTTCAAAAAAAGCTTATTTATGGTTGAATTAAAAAGTAAAGAAAAATGGCTAAAATATTTACACTTTTTTCTCACTTTTTTTAAAAATACAAAACTGATCCAAAAAAATTAATTATAAAAAACTCTACGAAGCGTGAAATGGGAATCGCTCAGACCGAAATTAATGGAGTGTGAAATCTGATTTTCGAGACAACATTGAGAATCTTTGAAGAAGAACAAAAAAAAATTTTTTTTTTTCAAATTCTATTAATCTTTAGTTTCGAGCTTATTAACCTGTCGAAAAAGCATTATTTTTTGCCAGATAGAAACAACCGCGACGCCTCCTCTTACCTTTTTTTTATTCAAAAACATCATGTCATTAAACGCTTAAACATTTTATCCCAATAGCCTTTTTATTCAAGTCGGACTTGGTTAAATTATAGAAATTCGCTCATATTTTATTGATGAAGTAAAAATAGAGACATTTCCGCATTTTGTCCGGCGTCCTTTATTTTTTTCGATATTTATTTACTGTACATTATGCATTTAGATTTTTAGAAAGGTCAAGGATATATCAATGCGCTTATTTTAAAAGAAATCTGTATATTAGCGGCAAGATTTAAATTTTTATACCATTTAAGATAAAATTAATCGATGCAAAAACTGCTTGTTTAACTCAGTCAAAAAATTACTTGGGAGTCGGAGGCCTTGAGAAACATTTTTGAAAAGCAAACATCACGACAGGTTGTGGAAAATGTGATGTAATCCTGATCCACGTGACTTGGACCTCAAAAAAAGGAATTTAAAAAAAGTAAATGAAAATCCTTAGACGTCTTAATTTCTAGAACCATGACAGTGAGAAAAATTTGATTTTGTAAATTAAAATTTTGATTTATGAGCCGACAAAATTGAAAAATTTGATGTGAAAATTATTCATGATTTTTTTAGTTAACTCATTCGTAATTAACAGCTTCAATACCCAACGTCATTTTTATAATTTTCATTCTATTTTTTAAACTTCCATCAAAATTTTTAAAAATGGGCTAATTTAGGTCGTGATAACTATCTGCCAAAAATTTGTCTTAAAGCGTTAAAACGGTTTTTCAATAAAAATAAAATAAAATATTAAAATACCTAAAAAAAATAATAATCCAAAAAATACGCTTCGTTTGGTAAAGAGAGAGCACTGGGTAAAAAAAATCACGTACACAACACTTGAAGATGAAAGGAGACTGAGGTGGAGTTTGGCGCTGCTGGATTAGGATCCCCACCCGGCGGGCACCTGCTTGTTCAGCCCGCCACTTGGGACTTAAGTAGCTATAAAATTTAATCACTTTATAATATTTCGAAGAATTTAATAAATTCCAGGATTTAATAAAAGCAGAATTAATTTTTCAAAGCGAGTTAAGAAAAAAAAATTGGCCTGTCTACAACACATTTGCGGTTTTGCTTGCCACAAAAAATTTCCTATAATATAATCGGGATTATTCTTTAATGTAGATTTTTAAATATAAAGCGAGGTAGAATCCTAAAAAAGGGAAAAAAAATTATTTTTTTAAATACTCCTTTATTTGAGAGAAGAAATTAGAGGTATCTAAAATTAGAAGAAAAAAAACTATATTTTTTAAGGTTTAAGAAGTTAGTGATGAAGTGTTTTGTATTCAAGAAACAAAAACCTGACTTGAATACTCGATTTTCAAGGTTGAAAGTATGAAAGTGGCCTTTGGCAAATTTCAAGTTGGTCTTCTTATTTTGACTAATTGGCCACCGATTATCTGCTCTAAAACAAACTTTTCAAATATGCAAATTTCAAAAGTCTGGAACGCAGAAAATAAAAAAAAATGCGAAAGGATATCATCTATCAGATTGTGGCCTGAGGGTGAAACCGCAAAACTGTTTGACCCTGACAAAACGATTGTATGGATTTCAACGAAGAAAAATACATTTGGCCGATTGCACGGTCCACAAATACAACAAAGGTGAAAGTATTTTTTCTGTCCATGAACCCGAGACCTAATTAGGTTCTTCCCCCTTTTTCCGCCACTTTATCCAAATTTTGAGGTGGAAAAAATTTGAGTATGCCATTTAGATTTTACATTAAGATGGCACACCTTATTTTCGAATTAATAAAAGAACCTCCCATTCGATTTACAACTTTATTCAATGGAAATGAGCGCCCTCTCTCAGACTTGCAACTGATTCAAATGGAGACATCATTTTAAAAAACGTCACTTCGTTATGATAATTCCCCCAGGAGTGCTCTACAAAGAATGTTGTACTCCATGAATTCTATCACTTTATTAGTATTGTACCTACTCGCTCTGAAAAACATTTAAAAAAAACCTTGAATTCCTAAGTAGTGAAAGTGATCGAATTAAAGATCACCCTTTGATTTAAGAACTTGAAAAATATTGTTTTTTAAATACCTAATTACGTAATGAGTAAAAAACGCTCCAAGGTACGTTTATCGTGTACAGCCTTAAGTTGGCATTTAGCATATGATTAGCCTCTTTTAATTCTTAATGGGTTCCACGAACTAAAAAAATTTACTTCTTTTATGACAGGATGTTTGTTGAAAATAAAAATGGCTAGAAAAATCTTAAACGTTGCATAATTTTTGTACGGAAAGGGGAAAAAACCGATCGATCCTTTTCTGTGAAAGACCTTGAAATTGACGTAACAGATTTTGCCAGAGATCTAAGAATCTGGGATTTGTGATAAATAGAATATGTAAGGGAATTTTTGCGTGATAGGAATCATGAAAAGACGAAAAATTACGATGCGGATTTTGTCTGGTTTAACGGTATTCTACCTACGTCCTGGGCCATCTTACGAGTCATTCTTTTATCATAAATCCTTTTTTCTTAAACCTTCTACTCAATACCGAAATTTATTCATAATTTTAAAAGCTTTTTAGGTTTTAAATAATTGTTTTTCGCTAAAATCTAAGGATGAGATAGGAGGGAACCTGACCCATTCACTTTTGCCATCATTGACCTGTGACTCCCCGCGTTGTCCTTACGTTCACCTCCCTTTCTCGAAATCGTGTCTATTAATTACGAACCAACTTTTTTTTATCTGACACTGATTTACATCTCGCTAATAATCAAAATTTTGCTACAGATTGGAACAAAACTACTTTAAAAATGTACACAAAGAAAAAAAGTTCAAAAAGCGAAAGGAGGAAAGCCAAACGAGTGTAATTTTATAAAATTACGACTTCTTGGGGTAAGGTCGACCGCGGTGGGTCCCAACTAGAGACATTCCTTTTTTAGACCATCGGATGCAACTAAAATTTTTTAGCAAAAACAAAATAACCTTGAACTTGTTATTCTTTTTTTATGAAGATTACCCTGAGTGAAAACTATTTAGACAGTCAGTTTCACTTTTAATAAGTCACGCTCTGATCGCCTGCGAAGAGTAGCCGCACTTTTTTTTTTCTCCTTTTATACTTTCATGATCGAAAACGAAGGTAAACACCATTGTCAGACAAACGTCGTCATTAAACACGCGATTAAGCTTAATTGCACCTTCACTTTCATTACTTGTTTTATTGTTTTTTTAATCAATTAAATTTTTATTTCCTCAATTAAAATAGTTTTATTAAAGTCGAAATTGTGATTTTACTTCCTCGTTTTAGGGATGCGTCGCTTAGGCGCCGAGGTTGCGCGAGAGGTGATTTCCATTGAAAAGGGTTCGAGCATGTCCTCCCCTCGGGGTTAAATTCACAAGAAGACAATCGTGAGAGTTCTTAAGCCGCCCCTCGACCGCCGTTTTAGCCCCGACTACGATAAATTTCACTCTCCCAATTTCACAACTTCATTTACAAATCGAAAAAGGCCATTAAATTACAATATATTCGTTATAAATCACGATACTATTGTTTAGATAAATTAAACTCCTTGTTTAAAATTTAAATTCGAAAATTTATGGGGGAGAAGAAGAACCACAAATTTTGCTGAAACAGCAGCGGGCTCTGGCTGCAATTTCTGTTAGAAAGCCCTTGGGCAGACTAGGTTTCCTTTCAATTTTTGACTGTAAAAACCCCTTTTTAAACGGCCATTTAAATGAGTTTTTTCTCCAAGAAACACTATTCCAATCGGATTTTTGAGAATTGTCGGGTTTTTCTTTAAGGTTTCCTTGTTTTTCTTGCCAATAACGCCTGTTTTACCCAATTTTGAGCGTCTGCTTCGTTCCTTTGGGGAGAAACATCGTTTAAAGAGGATACTTTGCCTGAAAACAGGGGCCTCACGTTGATAGTCGGCTGGTAACCAACTGGGCCAAATATTTTCATCAACGACCCAAAATATATCTAACTGGGCCAACGACTTGACATCCATCATGCCCAACTCGGCCAACCACTCGAAAGCCATAGTTACTAATTCGGCCAAAAACTGGTGCCCAAGTCGGCCAAAATTAATACTGTCGTTTTTGTAGTGGGATAACAATAAAAAAATTAAAATTAAAACTTTACTTCATATTTTATTGATCACGTCGTCACAAAATTAGAGAAAAGTAGATGAATAGAAAGTAGACACTCTTTTAATAAATCAAGGGTCGAAATTTTCCCTAAACGATGGTTGTCTAAGCATGAATTTATAAATTTAGTTTTAGCCTCATCATTTTTATTTAACATTCGTTGTTCATCGGCGCTATTTATGTTTATGTAAACCTCTTTTTGATAGCTAAGTAGCACCTCAGTAAAAATATATACAGATGGATGAGGTGAACTAAATTTTCTGCGAAGTGCCGGTGGAAGGCTTCACAAGCATTCACAAGCTTGATGTACGTTAAAATTATGCTATTCTATCTGTGTGTCTCTCTGTTGGTGTTTGACTCTCTACCTGTTCAAAACATTTTGTCACTTCATTTGGGTGTAAAAAAGTAAACCCGAAGAACAACTTCAGCCACTTTCCTACTGTTGTATCGTTTTTATATTCGACTGTCAACCCGAACCTCTGAATTGCACGCCACCAAGCTTGAGTAAAATGAAACCTGCATCCCACTATAGTAATCAAGTGTATTGGCCCAGTTGGATACAATTATTTTAGTGTTCATTGGCCCAGTTAGATACTTATGATTTGATACAATGGCCCAGTTAAATATGTCCATCGGCGACAATTTTTCTCAGGTAGAAAGGATTGGCCCAGTTGCAAAACTCCCTGATAGTCAGTTTATAGCAGGATAATATGTTGTTTCAAAATTTTCCTAGGGGGTAGGCTGTCCTTTACTTTTTGTTAATTCTTCCCACAATTTTAGAAATGACGGGACGTTTTGTTCGATAAATCCTCCAGGAAGATTCCCAAGCACGCATACATCCTACACAATTTCCGAACGATTTTATACCTAAACCAACAAAAGATGCTTCCGAAGAATGAAAACGAGAGAGGAGGAAAAAAAAAGAGTGGCTGATGATGTTGCATTATTTTTTGAAGGCTTCTCCTTTGTCTCTGATTGAGCCGCTCGGGGAATTGCAACGAAAGGTAAGAATCCACGGTGAGGGTTTCGACCGTAATTTTTTTACGAGCGCGGACCCTTCGGAGTCGAGGAGGCCGAAGAAAGGCAATAATATCGGGAGGAAGTCGCTTAGTTCTCCAAACATTTAAAATTCCAAAAGGCCATTACAGATCTCAAGAAAGGATTAAGTTTGAAGAAGAAAAAAAATTACCGCCAAGTTAATAACAAAAAATGCAATAAAATCTTGACGAAATATTTAAAAAATAATCTTTATGGTCTTCTCCTTCTGTAATTAACGCCTCTGCTTATTTCAGGCTTTAAAATCTTTCTATATACGACCCTAATCGCAAAAAAAATGTTAACAAGTTTGTTCAGGGCTGCGTTAAAAAAAAACACAAATATCGACGGTTCGCGTTTTATTTTCGTTATTTCTACATCTGACGTTTTTAAAGGAATCAACCTGATAAAGTGGCATCAAATTTCAAGAATTAGAATGACTTTTTAGTAATTAAATCAAGCTAATGTGGCGGTGTTTTTGAATAATAGTTCTGCTGGGTAAAAACCCAGGGATGCGAACGAGTTTAAAAAAATTTCCACTCCCATGAGATGTAGTACTTCTGTTATTTATAATGGCGTAAATTCCTATTTTACTTTCTGAGATACATGTGTCACTGACATAAAAGCTCATTTGGTTATTCAAGGCTATTTTATCGAACAGCATGGAAAATAGACTCCGTCCATTTTCTTAACTGCATATAATTTTATCTTCGGACGTCCCCGGAGGCGTTTCGAATCTAGGAAAAGGCCTCATCTCGACCCCACCCGATGACGTCACAAAAATATTCCGCTTCTAGTTTAAAATATATTTTTTTATGTTTCTCACATTGATAAAATCGCAAATAACCTTGGCAAAAGCCCATTTTCGGTCTATTTTATTACCTCGATAAAAATCAGAGAAATGTTATGAATATAAAGCAGGACGGGTTCGAAAAATAAGTAATCTAAAAGGTGACAGACGGTGATACTCATCTTTTAAAACAAAATAAAAAATTTCTTACGACTTGATTATTTGGGGCGTTTGCTTCAAAATGTTGTGTTGAAAGGACCTGAAGTCCTTCCGTAGCCGCCATTTTTTATCTGAAACATAAAAAATTATAATTTTTTTCTTTTTCTTGTTAAGCCATGAAATTATCCGAAGTTATCGCACTAAGCAAATTAGATTCTCCCGTGAAAGTGACTCTTCCCCTCTTCGAACGTTCGACGTGTCGGAATGCGCGAATGCAAAATAGAAAAACGTTCAAGAATTTTTCTCAAGTACAAAAAAAAATTTGGCTAAAAGCTTTTCTTGAAAGTCGGGTGTCGATGCAGATTTAAACCTGTCTAGACACCAGATGGTCGTTTAATCGTATTTAAATTTGAATGGGAAATAATAATGATAATGGTCCTTAAATGTCCTCAGTGGGGCGTTCTTATAAAAAATTGATTGTTGCCAGTTTTTTTTATCACTTTCAGTGCCGGGTATTATCAAAATCGGCTCGTGTGATGAATTTTTTTTTGTTGCTGAACGATTTCGGTTCAGAATAAATTTTTCAGACAGGGTGGTCCAGTTTAGGACGTTAAAAATTAGGTTAAATGGGTTCGATAAATTGGGCTCCTAAAACTTGGATTTTGATAGCCTGATAGGCAAACTTGGCAACTCAAATACTGTTTATGATGCCTTTTAGGTAGATTTCTTTTCTTCGAAATCTCCCTACATTTTTTATTATTGATCTGCTGAACTGCTCTATTCTGTATAGAGGATTCGAGGCTCATGGGATTCAGGATTTCATGAGTTTTTAATTGATTTGTAATCTGTTGCAGAAAGTGTTATAATAAAGTGTTCATGTTAAGTAATAAAAAGGAATAATTGAGTGAATTTCCTACATAATCTATTCTTTTCATTGTTTCTTGATCGTTTTATAAACGGGAAAAGGAAAAAAATATCGATCGCGGAACCCAATCGAGACAAAGTTTCCCGAGGGCAAGTGCAGTATGCGAATCTACTCCGGACTTTCCCACGCTCTCGGCCCCATTATGAAACCTCGAATATTTATGTAAGTGCGGCCGCCTTCTATATCGCCGGAACGATTCCGATTGCTTCGATAAGTTTCGATAATTAGTAGGTAAGGCGGGGAGGTGGAGGGCAATAATATAACGGGAGGAGTAAACAAACGGCCAAGGCCTTTCCGCCCCCGCAACCGGCGCCGGACCATTCACGATAATCGAGAGAGAAAAAAAAATCAGGTGGCTTTTTTTCCGTTCCAACAATGGGGTCATCAACTTCTCACCCACACCTTGTTTACTCACTTCCTCTTTAAACCGAACCAATAAAATTTAAAAATACATAACTATAAAATTCGGACGTTATCATATTTCAGTGGACTTTCTTTAGCTCTCCCTTCTTGCAAATCTTGGCTTCATTAGTTTCTTGCAACTTGATATCCTTTTTGTATATCAAAAAATTAACTGAATTATGTATTAGTTCTAAAAAAGCATCGAACATTCTTTAAAGAAATCACAGTAGACTTCTAGGTGACAGAGACGTCTAGCGGTGTAAATTGGAACCTAAAAGAAGACTTCTTAACCAACCAACAGGTGTCTCTCGTACAATATGATTAGATATGCGCTTAAACTGATTTTATTACGTACATTTCTGTAATAAACATCCGTTATGCGCATTTTCTCGGTTTCTGCCAAAAAAACACCTTTGATCGAATGCCAAACTTGGCCCAGTTTGACTAAGTTCGAAAGAAGTACGTGGCCCGATTCTATCTCCATTTTACCCATTTTGTTCGTTTATGTGATATTTTGCCTACAGTGCAAAAGCAGGCAGATATCCAGAAATGCAATAGGTACAACTTTTTAGGTTTTTATTTACATGAGACACATTTAGGGAGGTATCCCGATCTCCATCACGAAACAACTCTTTAAAAAAATTTTCTATGACTTCATAAAGAAGAGAAAAAGAAAATTCGAGAGCGGATGTCAAGATCTGTGGGATTTAACATGGTTTTTGAGTTCTGCCAGCATGGCGTACCTGTTTTGGCAAGCACGACATTCGTATAGTTTTTCTTTATGAGATGCGATGTGAGCGTTGAATTCGATTATTTCAAAAGATTTGAAATCGCATTCGTCGCAGTCGAAACTCTTCCGGTTGCATTTCTCACATCCGGTTTCGCAATCGCATCTCTCGTGGGTTTTCGCGTGGCGCTTCATGTTCGCAACCGCTGCGCATTTGTATTCACAGAATTCGCACGAGAAACGTTTCTCTCCCGTGTGTATCCTGACGTGCCGCCTTAAATCTCCGTTGGTTTTACATCTGTATTCGCAATGGGGCATGCGACCGGTTTCTCTCCTGTATGCCGCATCAAATGATACTTCAATGTTGTCGCCGTACTGCATTTGTAGTCGCAGACGTCACAGACGAAGCAGCTACCGTTGTGCACGCTCATGACATGACGGCGTAAATTGCTTTTGTTTTTACACCTAAACGTACATTCGTCGCAGTTAAACGGCTTTTCTGATGAATGAGTTTTCACGTGACTTCTCAACGCTTTCAAAGAAGACCCTTCGTAGCTGCAGAGAACACAACGATGCTTGTCCCATCATCACCGTGAGAACTAACGTGAGTATTCAAACTTTCCATATCTTCCAACTGATGCTTACAAACGTGACATTCGTAAACGTTTTCCGGCGCATGGATTTTCAAGTGGTTTTCATGTTGCTTTCGAACACAGTGACGAATTCGCAATGCTGGCAACTAGGAGCTTATCCGACGAATGGGCCATTTTATGCGCCCCCAGTTTTTCCTTTCGAAAGCAAATATAATTGCACAAATCGCAAATAAAAGCGACATTCCTCTTTTCTTCAATCCCACTATACGACGCTTCAAAATCCATATCCTAAAAGAACCATCAAAATCAACATATAATAGACAATGGACGTACCAACTAATAAATATCGAAGTTCAGTGGTAAAATTATCTTTTTCTATAATGAAAAAAAGTAAGCTGAGCACTGGATTCAATTTTTCACACGCCAACAGTTGTTATACAGACCAATATGATCAGATGTTTGCATAAGAGTCGAAGTCTTCCAGGTTTCAAGTAAAAGGTTAGCTAACTTCCTCGAAGAAGTTATTGTTTTACTCTCACTTGTTCCATCTCATTTAATTTCTCCGAATACTAAACCCGCAACACTTTTATGTCAGGCGTTTTCTATTGGTTGCGCCTTGATTTTAAGAAGATTTCTTTTAGGAAGATTTTTTAAATTTTGTTTCTTCTTGCTTTTGTTAAACGAGATAAAATTTTCTTGATTTTTACTAATTCTGCCACGCCTTTGGCGCATTCTAGAGCTTTGCGGAGGACGAATTACACAATAAAATATTGTCTGTCTCTTTTTTATATTGCGCAATAATTTCATTTTGCTTCTCTTAATTGGTTACTTCCATTTAGAGCAGATTTGACGAAACGTGAAAGTGTGCAGAGGTGTTAAGAGCTGAGAAGAAAATCGCATTATTGAAGTCCAGCGTTAATGATGGTTTTCTTAGCCTTGAAGTCCGGCGTGGGCCATCTTCTATTCAAGGGCGAGGTGTGTCTCTATTAAAAACGTTCAAAGGAAAAAAACAAAAAGGCGAACTCTCGGGATAAAACGACGAAACCCGGGCGTTTCATTAAGATTAGATCAATTTCGTGCCTTCACGCTTCGGACGCCGACAAAACGTCTGCGAAGTTCTCGTACCTCCGAGATTATCTCACGGGAGTGGATCATCTCTTGCGGGTTTATTGATCGTGAATAGGAGATTAAAAGAAGATCCTCCGACAGAGCCGTCATGGGGAGTGTCAAGGGCGAATTACCAGGTGGATCTTTATTGTTTTTCATTCGCTACTAAAAGGTTAAGGTCCTCTATTTATAAGGGCAGAATAAACTATTCACTACATCCAGCCTTCGATTTCCATGCGGAACCAAGAAAATCATAAAAATCAAAAACGACGTATTAAAAAGAACTTCTTTTTACTTTAAAAATAATCCATCAAAAAAGCCTTTTTTTTAAAAAAGATTGATCGCACAGTAAACAATAAATCTTAGGAGCCTTTTAAAAAAAGGAACTCGAAGAAGGATGACTCGTTGATTTTCGTCGGGGCCGCCCTTGATTGATCATCAAGCCTCAACTCAAGTGCGATATGACGAAGTAATCTGTAATTTCATATTGTCCGATCTAGGGCCCTTCAAAATACCGTTTTTGAAATCAAACGTATTATTTTTTCTTTATATGACTCCTTTCCTAGATGGCAATAAAGGTGCAATCAGGACAAGGGCAGGCCTTGTTTCCATATTTAGACTCCGTGTTCGTATTTTCTTCCTGGAACATCAGAAACACAAGAGAATTCCCAGAAAAAAATTTAATTTTCATACATTGGGTTTTTTCTAAAGACGTAACAGCGATTAAAGCTTTAATGGTGTAATTCAAACGACCTTGCTTTAATCATTATTCTAAGAAAATCGTATACTATGCAAATATGTTTACTCAAGCTCCTTCTAGTCGATAATTTATCCGGATCGGTCTTTTTTGATGTTGAATATCTTTTCCTTTTTTCTAGTTTTAACATTGTTTTAAAATTGGTTTTTTGTTTATATTTTACCTTTATTTTTCGCAATAGAGTGTGGAGGAATAAAATATTGAATTGACGGGTTACAAATAGACCGCGCCATCCCATAATAAGTGAACAAAGAAAATTCCTTGATGGCAATCATAGATAACAATATTAGTTCCAACAATGATTTATTGTTTTGCTGTTTGTTGCTCTTCGCCGGAAGATCTAGATAGGCTTTTATTTTTCAATTAAAAGAAAAAATTCAAATATTTGTCAGATTATTTCCTGTAATTCAAGTAAATGTTCAGGTCACAAAAGTGGGTAACATTGGCGGGTCCAAATAGGGATGAGGCGCCCTTGACACACACAAAACGGCGGATTCTCCAACTGGGAAAAACTCTTTTGTCCACCTTTTTTTCAGACAGTTTTTAAATGAGGAAAAAAATTTTCTTTTGTCCTCTGAGTCGAAGAATGTCAACCCTGCCTATGTTACTGCCTTACTAGACCAAGGTCGAAGCCTCAATTGGAGAGAACATAAAAAAACCATAATTTATGTATTTTCACTGTTTCTTTGAAGCTGATAAAAGTTTCCCAGGTGTGTTTTGTTTCAGCCATTAAACGGTAATTGAGAGGAATTTTTTTAAAGTCTTTGAAACGAGAGTTTTGCCGCGGCCAATTGTTTCCTTCCAGGACAAAAAAAAAATTCTTTAAAAAGACTAATGAGTAATTAGTATTCAAGAGTCATAAAGTCAAGAAGGGCATTTAAAAACCTCAAAAAAAGTTTAATTTCAAGACGTTTTGTACCAAATTCCTCTTCAGATTCATGCAGAAGTCGAAGCGTTTTGAAAAAAAAACGTACCCAAAACTTTCCTAATTAAAAATCTACCTAAAAAAATTAGATGAAAACTGCGGCCGTGAAGCCGGAATGAAATTTGCGACGGACGGAAAACTTCATGATCGGCAAAGATCACTAATCAGTTTTCTCTACCGTCCTCGGAGGGTGTCAAAATAACTTCTTTGAGAAGTTTAAAAAATGTAAATAAACAATTGAAAACATCGAGGAGACAAGTAAGGTGCAACTTGGAACGGAAATCTCTCCCTTCTTTGGAGATTTTCAATGCCGAATTCCTCGCCTGCCCACATCGTCTTTTTAAATAATTTGCGAAGTGTCCTTTATAATTTTTTTCAAATCTTTTCATTTCAACTTGGCAGAAGTGATCGGTTCACTTTTTTTCATATTTAAAAGCCACTTTTTTTCAATCGTTTAGCTCTTTTTTGGTCAAGGAGTGTTGGCAAATTTTTTTAGGTTTTGAAAGTTTTAATTAAAAATCATAGTTTTTTTTCTCTCTTTTTCTGAGTAACCATATGGCGGTGCCGAGAGGCTTCAATGTCAAGCACCATTCCTGGGCCAGATGTTTAACCCAGCCTCCGGTGTTGACATTTAAACGTCCTTAAATACAATCGGGGAGAAATTGATGATTAATAAAATAAAGAGTGAACGCGTGTGGGTTGAATTCGAGACGTCTTGAATTTTTCGAACGCCCTTTCGAAGCAACCTGTCCCAGTAGAATTCTAGTTTGGAGATGGCCCCGACGGAAATTTTTAAAGATAAGGGAATAAATTTTAAATTTTGACTCATCAACGGATAATTAGTTTAATTATTAATCAAACCTAAAGGAAGAAAATAATCAACAATTTTACCTTGATCCTTCGGTCGAGTTTGTCGTAGACTTCAAAGAAAATTTCTGAAACCGATAAAAAACGAATTTATTAAAAGAGTGTAAAGTCAAGTATGAATGGAAACGTTAAAAAAAAGTCCTTGAGTCTGTTCTTTTTCATCCCACAGCAGTTGTGCAATTTTTTTAAAACTTGATTTTAAACAATTTATTTATTATTTAAAAAACTATTTTTGTGTTGATGCGAGGGTTTTGTCCGATAGCGGAGTTACGAAATAACTTCCAGTTTGTCGAGGGTCCATTTTAGGTTCGAAAACGTCCGTCCTACGATGACCACTGGGGAGATCCTCCTAATAGGAAATTGTTTTTTATCTTTTTATTAGTTTTCAGAGCATTTCCGTCTCCAGATCGCCAAAAAAGGGTCGGAGACAGAAAAACGTGGGAGATTTCCGTAGGATGGACACTCCGACTCCCGCCTGGAAAAACGTGCAACCCGGACGCTTATCTTTTTTAAAATGTATTTTAAAAAGCTAAATTATAAAAAGAAAAAATAACGGTTCGAACTATATCTCCTCTTTCTTTTTTCTTATTTTATTCAATATTGTCGTGTCTGCAAAAGGAAAAGGAGTAGGAAGGACGATTTGTAAAATGCAAATCAGAAATCTAAAAATGGATAACTATGGCTCTTCACTGAATGGGACCCCTTTTAAACAAAAATAACTTACATATTAAGAAACTTTTTTTATGGAAAAATTATAATTTTATCGAGGACAAAACGTGCAGACATATTTAATATTCAAAAAAGGCGAGTAATTCTAAAAAGAAGAGAAGGAAGAAAATTATACGGATAATCCGGAAAAAAAGAAGTCCGAACCTTGAATTATGAATACTTTCATTGTTTCAGGCGCGTGGATTGTCTATTCTATTCATAACCTCACGATTCGCTTACTGGACTTGAAAACCGATTAATAGGATGTCGAACTCGCATTAATCGGATTGTTTATAATTGATTTTACAATAAATAAGTTATAAGGCCGAATTAACTTAGGAAAACTACTTATCAAACAGTTCCTTCGACAAAGGATAGATAAGTAAGAACAGGAAACCAACAATCTGAGAAAAACGTTGACCTCAAGACTGCAGAAAAGTCCGAACAATAAAAGACAAACGCCGTGAAAGAATGCACTTTATGCGAAAAAACCTATTAGTTAGTCTAAAAATCAATTTGAAAAGTTTACATTTGACCTATAAAAGGCACAAAGGTTCACGGCCTTCACGATCTTTTGTCAAAATAATTGTATCAGTACGCAAACCTGAGATCACCCGCTTCACCCATTTTTTATGATAATGTCGCATTTGCGTATAAATGAGCCGCATAAACTTTGTTTTCGTAACGTATCTAAATGGGGGAAAGCGAATGAGTGAAGAGAAGCTTTTAGAAGGTCTCTCTATGTAAATCGTACTTCTTATTATTTTAATAATGTATCGCAGGTAGCTTGTTTTGAAAGAGACCATTCGTAACACGAATAATTAACTGTATGAATATCCATTCAAATAAAGTTTTAAGGGTGTAAAACGACAAAATGTTGACAAATCGAATGGACCATTTTTGGACTAATCTCGTTTTTAAGTAATTCACCGGTAATAACGACTTGTGCAACGTGCAGTGCTTAAAACGTTGATTGACAATGAATCACCTCTGTGACTAACGTTTTACTTATAAGGGAACCGACTTGCCTTGTTATTTTCAACGGCCGCGGCCGAGAGGCGACCCAGTCGGAGACTCCACGGTCGAAAGTTTACGATTGGCAAATAACCTCGAGTAGCGCTTTTATTTCTCTCCCTTGAGACTCGGAAAGTCCGAAATTTCAAGTGAAAGTTATCATTTCGTCTTCCTTTTATGACTTATTGCGTCAATCACAGTGGGAAAAACGTGATTTATTAATTAAAGTCAAAATCTATCTTTCAATAAGTGAAAGTATGGGCAAATATTTCATTTAAGGAATTAAAAGTTAATGTTTTTTAAGCTTGACATGGATGTAATAATTATTACCACATATTTGTCTTTTCCCTTCACCCAATTTTCCATCATGAATTTTTATTATTCAACCACTTAAAAAAATCCCCTCCCCCTATTTTTAAAAAATCAATTCTGTATAGAATTGACAAAAATGGAATAAATTAGGAAATATATGAAGTTATTAGACAGACAATGGTGATCGATAAAGATTTTTTTTCGCAACTGAGACTCATTTGTATTGGTATCGTTTCCTTTTTCGACTAAGCACCTCAGTACACCTCCGCAACTTGACGTCACGAAACTTGTTTTTATTCATCCCATTGTGCATAATTTGATAAAACGATTTATACCAAAACGGCGGCGTAGGTTGGCTATTTTCGTCCAAAAGTATATTTTCGCATAGAAACGTCGAAATTGGCTGAAATCTAATTTTCCGGTTGTAAGTTGACAACAAAAATAAAAACGCCCGTTTTAATAGTAATTTTAACCAAGATCATCCTTTTTGGCCCCCTTTTTCGCGCTTATGGACAAGAAAGCGCCGTCTTCCCCAGGGAAAAACTCCTTCTGACCGATATTTAGTCATTGTCTCGACTTTCAGGGCATTCAACCGTTTTATCCGATTTTTTACGCATTTCCCACGGTATTTAAGCCCCAAAAAACTACGTTTATAAACATCTTCCTCCCGGCTAAGAAATCATCTCCTTAACCTATTTTCTTGTAATAAGTTACGTTACAATTTTTTTTCTTACCTAATTTTCTGGATCGCAAAGAAAATTGGAATTACTATTTTGAGGTTTAATAACAACAATCTACCTAAAAACAGAAACAAGTTTCTTCATGATTCTCCGCCACTTTTTATTAAAAATATATATAATGAAAAGGTATTTTGTAATTTTCTTCCTTATATGGACATGATCGTGTACAGCCATTTTTTTACTTCCTAGTCATGAAGTTCGGTTTTTTCTAAAAAAGAATAGAAAAAACAGGTGTCTTGATACGATTTTTTTCGCTCTTTGTGTATTTATAAAATTTAGACAACTTGGGAAGGACGTCGTGACAAATCAAACCCGTTAACTCAAACATCTACCGGGTACGTAATTTTTTAATGGGGACGAAAAGAATTTTTTTTTCTTTTTGCCCCACAACCTTGATTTTAAATCGTGTATAAATTCATTTTTCTTGAATAGCAAAAGTCATTAATTTTTTTTTCACTAACCTTGCGGTCAACAAAAAAGTAAAAGAGAAAAAAAACGTTAAATGACATTTTCCTCGTACATAATGCAATTTTCTCATAAGATCATCGGAGTTCTATTGTTTAAAAGAAACGTAGGCGTAAGATAGCGAGATTTCTGAACTCTGAGTCATTTTTTCGTACGTCTTCAGAATTATTTTTATAAGAATAACGGGATTTTTTTTACAAAGAAAAATATTGAAACCTTGGAAAAAAAATTTTTAATTCATATGCCTTTTTAAATGTGAGAATTAATAAGATGGTTTAACGAGAAATGATTTCTTCCATATATGGAAATGTCATACGAAAGAATGTTTATTTTATCGTTTATAATCTTTCTATCATACTTTCCATTCATAAACTATAAATAACAATCAAACAAAATGTCAACTTTTAAAATCCATATTTGGTTCTTAGTGTCAAAATTTTAATAATTATTTTAATTTTTTAATTGACTGATTAACCTAATAAAATAGAAAACCAGTCTGAGGGTGAAGTCACAGTCGAGAATACTCAACACCTACTCGAGATATGTAAAATGGAATTTCATTATGTGGGAAGTCGTTTAGAAAATAAAATCAAATTAAGAGATATTTTATTGTAATGAGCAATTTAAGGTTTAGGCTGTTAAAAAAAAAATCTTTAATATTTTTGTTCAAAATAATTATTTTAAGTATGTAAAAAATAGGACAAAAAGGCGGGCAGATGATGTAACGTGACCGAGACCGACTTGGCCAAATTTGTCTAAATGTAATAACTCTCATCTGGATGAAAAGTTTTCAAAATTTCTCCAAAATGTCAAAATCCAGGTATTTTAAAAAAAATCGATAGTGACAAGAGAAATCGAGATTAATGGGACTGAAATCGTTAAGTACCTACTTTTTATTTTACTCTTTACGCTCCCACGAGAGCTAAACGTCCCCTTCGAGCTACGTGTTGCAAAACCAAAACAACAACAAACGCCCAAATGGAAGGGAGAAAAAAATCGCAGGTCCATCCGTGGGTTGACAGACCGGTTTCGAAATTTAAAAAAATTAAAACTAAAAATTTCAAATTGAAGACTTTTACGGATTAAAATATATCTAAGATATTATTTTTGACCTCTTTAAGAAAAAGTGTTCGAAGACCTTTTCCCCGGATTTTGGCACTTGAAAAAAGTGGAGTGTGGGCAACTCGTATGGAATATGAGGTCAAAAGCGATGCCCGCCTACCACGACCTTCCTCACGTCAAGGGCGATCATCATAGTCGAGGAATCGGACTTAAATCGGACACGCAAACATGAAAAAAAAACGCATCTTCATTTCGATCACGTTTTCCTCTTCCAAGGAATCCCTCAAGCTAAAAACATTCCTGATTTCACGATTCTCGAGTACAAAAAAATTAAGAGAATAAAAAAATTTTACTAAGTAACCACGAACCAACAAAAAACTTAAGATTTTAAACAAATTTTTTAAACGCGAAATAATTTTTTCCGAATAGGACACGTAATCTGGCCAATTCCAGTAAAAGCTTTGACACGTGAGGCTCTTCCGTTAGTAAAGACTGCAATCTTTAGTAAATTTAAACCCTCAAAAAACTGGTACATTTTGCTCTAAAAAAACGTCATCGAACAATAAAAACTTTTTTAATTTAATTTCTTAATTTTTCACAAAAAAAACGGATTTTTTAAAAGAAATTAAAAATATTTTAGCGGTGAATTTCTGTCCAGTTTTTTTTATTATAGAAGGAAAATAAAAGTGAACTTTTTTCGAGAAAACGATCGTAAACAAAATAAAATACTCACATGATCGGGATGCGAGACGAATGTCGTGGAATCACAAATAGACTGAACGAGGTGATAGCGAAACACGCGGGGTCTCCCTCTACGAGACACCCACGGGGGATCCCTCTCGTCCTTTTTTTTCCTTCCACCACTAATCGGACCAATGTCAAGCACTCAAGTCGGCCTACCCGCCACAGTAGCTCGGAAATTCGAACTCCTTTTACCCCCTTTCCATCGTGATTCACAATAAGAAAGCTCGCAATATTCGAATTTTTTTCTAAATATAAACATCATGATTCAGAAACTAATTTTTGTTAACAACAGATTTAATTGACTTACTGGAGCGTTAAAGTTCATCAAGAATAATGTATTGGATTAATTGACATCTCAGAAAATACTTCTGACATCTCGAGGAAAACTTATTTAGGAAAACACTTAATTTTTAAAAAAATTATTATTAACTACAAAAATAAAGATAATTTGTACTTTTTAAAGAAGACGTCCGGTCGATTAATCCCTGTGAAGATTTCGATTTGAATCTGACAAATGCCCGTATCGTTTGTACGAATAAATCAACAATAAAAAATTGACGACGTAGGTGGTGACGCAGACGAGGCAGAAGTCGTGTAAAACGAAGGCGAGAATGAAGGCGAGGTAGACGGACATTATGTTCGACAGTAGGCTTAAGTTAAGGAGAATTCTCGCCCAGACGATACCATCGGTCAAAGCTAGAAAGATGAATAACGATTATCGTATTTACCTTTTTTATCAAAATTGTGAAAACTTTAGATATGTTTATAACCGAGACGTTCTTGACGACTTCTATTCATAAAGGGGTGAAGAAGCGTAGAGTGATTTACACCCACTCTCAAGGTTATCGAATTTGTACCTACTTAATAGAGAAATGGTAAATAAGCGATCATCCCATAAACCCCATTGGGGAGGTCAAAGTAAGAGCCATATCCAAATATTTTGTTGAGGATGCCAAATCCTCTTCCGTACCTGAAATAAAAATAAGTTCATGTAAATAATCTACTACAAATTGTTTGAAGTAAAAAAATTAAAATACAGGTGCAAACTAATTATACAAAAGAGAAATGAAAAAAAATGCCAACAGCACGAGGTGTTCCCAGGCGGTCACCCATCCAGGTACTAACCTCGCCCGACGCTGCTTAACTTCGGTGATCGGACGAGAACCGGTGTTCAGCGTGGTATGGCCATTGGCGAATGAATGAGATTTCATTTGGTATTTAACTGAATACATATTTATATATTTTTTT